>BQNB010040960.1:0-46132 GCA_026074375.1 Tanacetum coccineum | reverse complement strand
GCCTCGGTCATCGTCTTGCTAGCATAATGGATAGGCCGAAAGTGTTTTTCATGACGTTGCCCCAAAACTGCCCCTATGGAGTAATCACTTGCATCGCACATAAGTACTTAGCACTACTGAGTCTGTGTCAGTGTAGTAGCAGTCATCCCTTGAGATATAAGGGTACATATAGATCCTAGCTGAGGCTGTGAGAACCTTCCATTTACACTAGGGTTTTCCCATACCATACATGCAAACATAACAAAGAAAACCAAACAAAGATAGTTAGCATAGATAGGAGTCTATCTCCAGTAAGCACCGGAGTAGACCCCCAAAAAGAGAAAGAGTATCCTGAGTATATCACAGCTATCAAAAAGGGTAGCATGGAACTAAAACCATTCATTGTATCTGACCTCGAGACAATCATTGTAAATAACATTCATAAGCCTTATGCCGCGGGTCTCATGATGGTTCATCCTGGTAAAATGATAGAAAAGGATATGACGAGAAGCCGGATACTAAGCTATAGTTACTAAGCTATTTCTTTGGTAATCTTAGTACCCGCGGCATAAGGCTTATGAATGTTATTTGCAATGATTGTCTCGAGGTCAAACAAACAGCCTTTTTTGAGTATAGTAGGTCCGGCAATGGAAGGTTCTCACCCTGTCCCCGACATTGCTCTCCGACGATGTCCCCTGGGCTAAAAGTCAACTAGAGGACTCCATACTACTGGTCTAAAAGCGGATAGAGGAATTCCTCTAAGCCGTATGATCAATGTTAATAACATTTCTCGATGCTTCTCTACACGGACCTTTCTTCTGGTTGATTCGAACCAATCAAGCGACTTGCCTTTTAGTAGATAGTAAGAAAAAATATGCTGTACCATTCATATCAAAAGAAAATACTGAACTAGAAAAAACAGTTTGATAGGCGGTCATCAATGAGGGCCTTCATACTATCTACTACAGAATCAGTCACTTTTTCCTCGTAATTCTCAATTGTCAGATTATGCCCTTGCGACTCTAAATAAACTAAATCCATTGAGAAACCAAAAATCATAATAAGAGAGACGCTCATCAAAAAAAATATGGAGACATTCTGGATTGAGAATCAAATTATTCCCTCCAGACAGAAAGTGACTTTTTCCTGTAGGAGTAGTGAAGAACTAAACGAGCACTTTTGTTGGTTGTTGACCAACGGAAAGAAATGGGATTGTGTCAACTATAAGATAGCTAGTTTTGGGGCTTTCGACATAAAAAAGCCTATCCAGCTTAGCTTCGCTATCGCTCATGACTTGTATTGTAGTCGGCCCGGAATGCCTCTGTACTCTTTCTAATGCTAATGTCTTATTCCTTAATTCATTTTTGATTTGAGTTGCGGTAGCTTCCGCGCCAGCAAGATAGGGCTCAGCCAAAGCCATACTAAGCGAGAAAAGCCCCTTTCTATCTTCTTAGTCATAGTCAAGCAAGTTTTCGCCTTTATTGAGGTAAACAACCTTGCTAATAAAGTGGCAACAAGCACCTTCTTTCTCAAAGTCAACTTTCTCCCTTCTTGCTTTAGTTTTCAATAAGGCTCGCGCAGGGGCGCTCACCTTTTTTGGCTCCTTCCCGGCCCGGAAGTTCGCTTCTGACGACTAGCTTCTACCGCTAGCGCTTGGACTTGGAAGCAAGCTAAAGCTACCTTGAATCAAATCAATCAATGAATGAAAAAAAAACCGCTTACCGAGAAATAGAAAGGAAGGACAAGTTGGTTTGAGGACCCGTTGGTCAAAGGAAAGGGGGTCCTGATTCCGGGACGGAGCCGTATGACGCGGGAGTCTCACGTACGGTTCCTTTGAGAAGGGTGTGATACCACCACCTATCAGGCCCGACGAGCGGTCCACGGAGCTGCATCCCTACTCACCTGGTCCATGCACATCGCTCTCTCCAGGAGGTTGGCCGCCTATCCTAGATCTTCCCATTTCAAATAAGATCCCGGGCTCGATCCGGTTTAGTATCAAGGTGATTCTTTTTCTGTTCCTATATATATGGGTCCGTGCAGCATTTCCACGATATCGTTATGATCAATTAATGGGACTTGGCTGGAAAGTGTTCTTGCCTCTATCATTAGCTCGGGTAGTCCCCGTTTCTGGTGTTTTAGTCACCTTTCAATGGCTCCCTTAATTATGTGCGAGGAATTGCCCTATTGAGTAATGGGAAGCGGGCTACTCCCCGAAAATGCCCCGCCCCTAGGTTCATTTGTCGTTGGGGCTCAAAATCTTCCTTGCTCGTTCCTAGGTCTTTTATTCCATTATTTTGGATCGCCGTATTATTTCACTCACTGAGTTCTGTAATTCATTTCTCTTTTCTGAATAGTTGGTTGTGTTGGATGATTGATGGGTAGTCTTAAATTTAGGTTGTTTTTCAAAATATGCACAAATCCTTTTAGGTTAGGTGATGTAAGCTTCATTTAAAGTTTTCCGGCTTTTTTCGAGCTTCAAAAAGGCTTGAATTATTGTTTATCCGTTCAGGTTTTCTTCATTTATTGTTCCATTTCATCTATGCGGTGTGATTTCTGGCTTCTGTTATATTTTGATATTTCTTTTATTTTTCTTCCTTTCTATTGAAAAGGAGTCCGCTTTCTTCGCACTCATGAAAACAACCTGAAGCTGGAGGGACCAGGAACTAGTGGGAGTGGGAGCCAAAATAGGGCAAGAGCACTGGAAGTCACAGTAGCAGGCATCATATTCAGTTTGGCGCTAACGGAATCCATTTCGAGCAAAGGTATTCTCATATAACGGACAAGCCGGATCATGAAGAAGGGGTAAGTGGGCGGGCAAAAAAGGGTTAGTTCAGTTTTAAATCGACGATTCGTTCCGTTTTTTAAAAGAAAAAGGGGTAGTTAAGAGCATCAATTTCGCCTTTTATATCTTATAGAAAAGAGAGGATAGAAAAGAGAGGAAGTCTAGCGCCGGTCCTAAAAGGAAGATGCTTTGGGGCATTCGGTAACTACCTAGTATGCTATACTCTCTCCCGCCTTTAAGGACTCACGGCAGGAGAGCGATGAGTCCGTTCCCTCACTCCCACTAAAAGAAAACTCAATGCAAAACCGCTCGGGACCCATCCTCCAATGGGGCCCTTCTCTCAATTGTCGATCCTAACAGGGAGCTACATTTCTTTTTTTGATTTAGCGTAAGTAGAATTCACATAAGTAGTTTAAGTAGTAGCGCGTTACCACCCTTAAAACCCTAGGGGGGAATCCTTTATTCTCAATCAAGATGCCTCAACTGGATAAATTCACTTCGAAATTGATGTCGGAGGGTTTTTCCTCTGTTCGGGACGGCTTTATTTGTCGGACGTTTTCTAGGAACGGACGGCTGCCCCAGAATTTCCACCATCATAACTTGATTCTGACTTTTAGTCACTTTAATCCTGATTTATCGAATGAGAGTTTCGAAGAGAAAGAAGAGTTCTTTTCTTCGTAATTCTCATTCTCATTTGCTTATTCTGTACTTTAGCTAGATCTTTTTTTTTCTCTGCTGGCAGGAATGACAAGCGCTTTAATTTGGCAAGTCTCTTCCGGATCGAGTGAAAGTGGAAATGCAACAAGTCTTCCGGCTTTGGAGTCTTCCTCGAGCAGTGAATCATTGGCTACGTTTAGAGCCGAAATAGCTGCCGAGAGAACGAAGCTGAGATTTATGCTCGCATACGAAGTCTCCAGAGCCGTGATTACTACAACCTTCCTCCCCAGAATAATCCTGGGGAGTATGAGGGGCTTGTTCGCGATCACTTGGATCAAGCTCTCAATGTTCCCCATTATAGGAACATCCTGGATATGGAATATTTTGAACTCACAGTATTAGAAAGAAAGGGTCTATTGCAAGATAGGCTCTTCAATCTTATGCTTGGTGAGCAAAATCTTTCTCGTATCATGGAACTTTCTCCATATACGAATATCCGGAGGGAGGCGTACGACTTCCTTGAGGGTAAGGTGGAGCCGGTGGGCTCTTTGCAACATTCCTTTCAGCGGGATATCATGGATGGGAGTCTGAATTTCTTTATTATATAAAGCAAAGCGGTAGAAATTCACAAATCTACCGTGAATTCTACTCCCACTTTACCGATGAGGGATTCCGCCTCAAGTTCGGATTACCCCTACCTTAAAGGTCACGCTTGATTTTTGGATCAGACCGCTCTTGGTCTTCGAACTAGTCATTAATGGTCGGCTTCATTGGTACCCTTTCGGTATGCGTTGCGAACACTTTCATTTTGAGCGTCTCATCTTCTCTATAGAAGCAAAACTCGAACGGATAGAACAGATGGTGCAACTACATAACTTTTTCTTTTTCATTACTTCCATGGTCGTGCCTCGTGGCACGGCAGCACCCGTACTATTGAAATGGTTCGTCAGTAGAGATGTTCCCACAGGTGCCCCTTCTTCTAATGGTACTATAATTCCTATTCCTATCCCTTCATTCCCTCTTTTGGTCTATCTACATTCCAGGAAATTCATACGCTCCACGGACGGAGCAAAAAGCGGAGTCTTGGTCAGAGCAAGCCGACCTATTCTATTACCAGACATAATTGGGAGAAGCTCATCCGAAACTAGAGCTAGAAAGGCCTTATTTCGTTTCGTTCCTGTTCTTCATTTCCTTCTTATCGAAAAAAAAGGGGATTTCTCATATTTAGAATCTTTCTGCGGTGTGCTCCGTTTACTATTCTTTCGTACTTTCTTCTCTTTACCACGCGATAGGTCAGCGAAGCGTGAGCGGGCGCGGAGAAGGAAAGGCCAGCCTAACGGGAACGAGCAAGGACGAAATGACAAGATGAGGTGCCCTGGGCACCCCCATTTAGAAAGAAGGGTCGAAGTTTTTGGGCCTGTAGCTTTACCCGTCCCCCCTTCGTCGGGCGGTGCTTGTGTGGGGGGTGCGCCAGCAGAAATCGGGCTTGAAGCTCTCACCTTACCAACGAGCCGACAGCTGATGGCTGTTGGTCACGACTACTACAAAAAAGCTCCAATGAAGATGAATATTTCACATGGAGGAGTGTGCATCTTTATGTTGGGTGTTCTTCTGTCGTGCGACCCGGCGGCTTATGTGCGACCTGTGGCCCACGCCTCCTATTTGTTCAGGGCGGGCGGCGTGAACTCTGATTCGATCCGGGTATTCAATCCCGCCGCTGAGATGCTCAGTTGACTCCTTCACCTTGATAGGAAGATGGCTTATTCAATAATTCGTGCATAAGGGTAAGGAACTTTGGATGAACTAATGCGAATGGGTGTAAGCCTCGCTGCTCGGAAACACCCAGTGCTGACCACACTGAGAGACACGAAAGCGCAGGTAACGCCAGTTGGCGAAGTGGCGTTAAGCATCCCTAGCGGTACGAAAAGAGAGGTCGTGATGATATCATCTACGTCCGTACCGCTCCTCGTGGAGTAGATCCCGCATCCAACCAAGTCTTTGACCAGGGAACGGGATAATTCCCACTACCGCTGGCAGGCCAGCCGGGCCGTGAGCACGGTGGGGACGGGCTTCCCAAAAAGCCAGCCCGGGCCGGGGTCAGTATAGAATGAAGGGGACGGCCCTAATGTTGTGTTGGCAAAGCCAACTTCTTGGGTTTCGGGCGGAGAAAAGCGGACGTGGGGACTCGGGTCGGGGCGCAGCGTAACTAAGGGATTCCATTTAGGGCGAGACAAAATGGGCGGGCACGGGCGGTCTGGTGTCCGAGCCGATTGGTCAGACGACGACTACTTCACTTATTAGATTAGTATTAGCCGCCTGTCCCGGAATGGGATGGAATAGAAAAAACGGGAATCGCTATCGGGTCGGTTTTTTGGGAGGGATAAGCTTGTGAAGAAGGAAGCTTATCCCCGCCCCGACTGTCAGCTGCTGGCTCTCTCCATCTCTCCTAAACTTCCCCCCGGTTTCGGCCCGAGCTGTATGAGGCAGAAACTCGTCCCACGTACGGTTCGGAGGCCGAGCCCCACCCCAGCAGTAAGGGTGCGGCTTAGGTTAACTAACACAAAGAAGATACAGTTCACTCAACGATTGCCTTTGGGTTCCGAACTCCATATGGGGAAGGAGCGTTGTTGTTTGCAAGGTATCGATTATTTACATGGACCCACTTCTCATTCAATTTGTGGGAATTTTCTGATCTATAAACCCTCCCTAACTAACGATCGGCTCATGTTTGAGGATGATGAATCACTTCGTGTCGACCTGTTGCCAATAAACTTTCCGGCCTCATATGAGAATGGAAAACTGGAGCATTTTCTGCATCGGTGGATGAAGAATCGCGAACATAAGAATTTCTGGTTGACCATGTTCCCAGAAAAAAGATACTTTCAAGAAACGACGAACACGACTGAAGTGGCTATACATACAAATCCATTTACGGATCTATATGCTCCGATTGGAACTTCCAGTTCCAGAACAGGTGGCTGGTATACTACCATAATGAAACTGCCTTTTATTTTTTTTATTCGGATCGGATTTATGTTGGCTTCGTTGGGAGGATCGCGTAGTTTGTTACGTCAGCTCCAAAAGGATAAGTTGCCTTGGAATCGAGAAAGTTACGTGGAGTTCATAATTGCATAAAAGGAGTCAAAGTCAAGTAGTGGCTGCGGCGCGTTGAGGCACTTCTTCGACGGTTCCCGTACGCCCGGCCTGCCGGCCCGCTCTGAAGAATTCATGGGTCGGCAGGCGGGCGAGACAGAATGGGCGGGCACTACTAACCAAGCCAAGCCCAGTTCCCGCCGATAGGCGCAGGTAGCTTGCTTCCAAGCCTTGCCTTATATGATAGTTGTGGCCATGGCCCGAAGGAGCCTTAAGCACTTGTACAATGCTTCAAGTCAAGGCTCCCTCCCACTCGTTGCCCAGAGCCTTGACTTTCCATGTTTTTAGTCAAATGCGCGCTAGCGCGCTACAACTAGCACTTTTTTCTCTGATAGGCTCGCTTCTTCAAGCTCCGACCCTTATTGAAAAAAAAAAAAGCGCTAACGCGCCTTGACTTTTTTTTATTATATAATACCTTCTTTCTACTTCTTTCTCAAAGTCAAGCAAGCAACCTTTCGCCTTTCTTTTTTTGAGGAGATATAAAAAGAAGCAACCTTACTAAGCAAACGTAGGCTTGGGCTCGAAAGCAAGAAGCAATGGCTTTCGCGCTTGTTGGAGCTATTAAGCATCTTAGACTATTCCATTCCATTTTGAAGCTGGACAGAAAAGTGGAAACTTTCCGCGGGATCCTCTTTCTGCGGGATGCTCTTTTGCGCTACGATGGACTTTTTGACTCTTTAAGTGCGCCACTCCTTCTTTTGTCCTGTATCTGTAGCTGCTTTTCCCGCACTCTCTTTTATCCCGCCGAAGGTCCCCCTTACGTAATAGGGGTTAAGTTAAGGGGGGTGCACACCGTGGTCAAATCTGCATGAAAAACCGCGGGGAATCATTAGTATTAAGTATTATGCTCCCGCACCCCCTATCTCTTAAAGGCTCTGCGCTCCCGCATTCTGATTGATCCTGTGCAATGTTGTAATCCTGCTGTTCCTTTATCCCCCGCTCCGCAGCTGCTGGAGACTTAGTCATATTTTGAGCCTTTTGCGGTACTGATTGATGTTATGGGGGATTACTTGGGTTGGCCGGACTGTTTGTTTGCGAAGGCCGAAGGACTTAAAAATGAGGTTTTTGGTGTTATTGGACAGAATTGGTGCCGTTTTCCCACGCCTCATTTTCCATAATATGATTATGAGCTGCAGAACGCTTGAAGCTGGAATTTGAGCATTGAATTTGGAACACAGGCCAAACTACGCTCCTAGGCTCCCTTCTTCGAGGTTGATTCCCCCAGATCAAATGACAAGGAGCCAAAAGCGAAGATGGCAGCGGAGGAATCTGATGGCTAGGCGAATGGGGGGTTGAATACTCCGAGTCAACAGGGTTGGTTGGAAAGCCTAAGAAGAGCCGTGATAAAGAACAGTCTCGGAATAAGGAGCCCGAAGGGAAATCAAAGCGGGATATGGATCAAATCCTCCTCCCCCAAAATGTACCAAACTCAACATAGATGGATCAGCTGCTATGGGAGAGAGTGCAGGTGGTGGTATCCTGAGAAAGAGTTAAGGTCCAATTTTTTTTCCTTCTCTTCATTCTATCACAATGGTACTAACATGATGGCTGAGACTAGAGCTCTCAGAGATGGGTTCAAACTATGTTCTGATAAGGGCATCCAAGTGAATGACATCGAATCTGATTCCAAAGTTATGGTGGACTCCATCCTTGGTCTTATATCCACCCCTTGACATGTGCTTTACTTGATCAGAGAATGCATCAGCTTATTGTCTTCTGGCATGATGGTTTCTCACATCTATAGACAAGGCAACTCAATTGCAGACAGACTGGCTTCTCATGCTTACTCTCACAGGTCTGATTGCATCGTTGAAGCGGCTTCTTTTCTCTTGCAAACAAGCCTACTACAATGACAAGGAAGGCCTTGACTCTTATTCCTGTTCCCGGAATGCTTTCTTTCATCAAAGTCACGTAAGAAATAGAAAACGTACAACTCGTACAACTAAAGGCTTGTCAATTCTTGGTGTAATACTCACTCGAAAATGATGGGTGTCAGAATTTCTCACTTTTCAGGCAGTCTCATCCGTGTAAGAATTAGGAATTCCTCTTCCAACTCGTCCCAGAATGGGCGTTATGGCAAAGAACAAGAAGAAAACAAAAGGGGAAATTTGTCCAATAGTCACAAATGGTGCCTCCACATGTTGACATCCGATCCAACCTAGTAGTAAGCGAACCCAGGGATGGAACCATGGTATTCCCACGGGTTCCCGAGAACCCCATTAATTTTTTCGATATAGTGTTAATTTTTGAGAAAAACATCGACTTTTCCTAAATGCACCAAGTCTATCAAAATGTGTTTCTATTATTATTTAGTTAGTATCCATAAAAAAATTGTGCACTCGGATATATTTGATCCTAGTTCTATCTTTGACCGTACACGTACCACACCCATACTTCTTCCTCGGCATTATATGATAGTATCATATAACGTCGAGTTTTGGAAATAGTAGAATTTACCACCAAAGTCTAAATAAAAAGAAAGCAGAAGGGCCTATTTGAACAAAAAACATACTACAGGTATTAAATAAAGTAAAACCTTGTCAAGTTTCCCTTACTTATACGACATCGTATCACTCTTGCTTAACAGTTAACAGTAACAGAGTCAAAGTTTAACTAAAAACAGTAACCAAACTAGTACCTGAAATCAACACCTCATTTCATTAAACCAAACAAACCCTAAAACCAAACACACAGAAACCCCCCAAATTGAGATAAATAAAAAATGGCGATATCATCATCAGGTGAATTAAGAGTATCAGCTGCATTAGGTCCTTCACCTACCAACCTTATCCGCATCACTTCACCACTTAAGGCATCAATTACACTCTCTATTGATTTTTTTTTGATTTTTTTTTGTGGTTAGTGTATGTGATGTTAATTTGGATCTGTGTTGGTTTGTTTTGTGAATTTGGGGATTAATTAGTGGAAGTGAAATGTGAGTGTGTTGGTTGAAATTGGGGGTTTTTAGATTTTTATATGAACTTTAAGTGAATTAAAGTTAACTTCTTCAGTTTGATTCACATTTGTGTGATGGTTTATGTTAACTTTCGACGAGTGTGGTTCAGCTTGAAATCTAAAGCTACGTTAATGATGAAGAGTGCTGCAACTTATTTACTGTACAATAGAACTTGACTATAGGATGAACATTAATCACACTTCGAAAATAGATTACTTCCCATCTTTGAATGAGCATAATAGTTATCTTTGCTCCGAACGACTGTAACCAAACCAGGTCGATCTGAATAACTCAACTCTGTTGAATTTAATGTTTGCTGCCTTTGACTTTACACAGTTGCACCCCAATTTTGCTTCATTGGGCCATTTAAAACGCTTCCAAGGTAGTTTTAGTATTGATTTTAGTTTGTATGATTTTTATATTTAGTGATTATTAGGACGCATTCTGGATTTTTTTTATCAATACTCAAGCACTACTGTCAAGCCACTCGCTAAGTAGCATGTTACTGTACTTTTATTTTCTAGGAAGGAGCTAGCGTATAACTCTAATTATTGCCAATCATATTGGTTGTCACAGCTTATGGTCCTTGTGTTTGTCTATATTTGATGCTTAAACACGTTTTTTTGACCATTTATTGCTATTATGACAGTAATAAAAACTTAAATAAAGGCTATATAGGAGATTCTGTGCATTGAAATACATATCAGACGACTTTCTACCCATTTGAAAATGGCCTTTGTTAGCTAATTTTCTTATCTAACATGTCCATATTTAGATATGTTTCTTATTTGACCTGTTTGTGATAAGACATAGTTCAAATTCTAGACTTATAAATGGGTCAACTTTGCCACATTCAGTATTTCTCATAAATATATTTCATCTTGAATACAGGCGGATTCCGTAAATTTCTTAAATGGAGGATCTAGTGTTTCCGAAAATATGCATAAATGGTCAGCTTCAGTAGCACATGTGCAGAGCACACGATGCCATGCTAAACGACCTCCTGGGATCATCAGTGACTATGAAATGTCCACAAGCTCCTTTAACCAAGATGCAGAAAGCTTCCTATTGAACGCCATAAACATGAACTTCTTTGAGCGTTTAAATTTAGCCTGGAAGATCATCTTCCCATCACCAACAATGATAAAGAACTCAAACGCAAATGTGGCTAAACAACGGTTGAAAATGATTCTGTTTTCTGACCGATGTGCAGTCAGTGAAGAGGCGAAGCAGAAGATAGTCAGTAATATTGTCAACGCCCTTTCGGATTTTGTGGTGATTGAGTCTCAGGATAAAGTTCAGCTCAGCGTCTCGACAGATGCAGCTCTTGGAACGATCTATTCAGTCACCGTACCTGTTAGGCGTGTGAAGGCTGAATATCAAGAAGAAGATGGAGAGAACACGATTATGAACATGGAATACAAGGACAAAGGGGTGAATTCTGGTTCAATGGATGTGACGTTTGACTTTTATGTTCAAGGTGAATGATTTTACATGTTTAGGGTGTTTGGAAATTGTAATTCTGCAAAAAAGAAAATCATGAAATTTGTTTGATCAGCTGTGTGGGAGATGTTTGAAATTTGTTATAATTAATAGCAAACATTGTAAATATGTTATATCTCTCGACTCTTGTTCCTGTTAGATGCTTCATTTGACATTGTTATCCTTGCCCTTAACTTCTTTATGAATCGCGAATAACTGGATCTACTTACCATGCTATCCGCAATAACATGTAATCTTGTAGATTATAGAGTTGATAGTCAAAATCTGTGGGTGTTCAATTGCTTGAGGGTCTGGAAGAGATGGAACTGAAAGATGAAGTACATATGTAAACTTGTTGAAATTTGAAGAATAGATAGTTGTAGTAAAAATAGTTTGCTTCTGTCGGTTTGTCCAATGTGAGAACCAAACTTCGCTAATGTTTTGGACCGAGAGCTGAGAGATTTTATTCGCTTATCAACCATAACTGCATTGTATTTGCAAAACTGGTATAAAGTCTTGTTACCTTCATTTGCTAGAAATTGTATGTGCGCAAATGATCACCTCATTGATAAATACGGAGTATTCATTTTGGCCGACCAAAAAGTACTTTACCCAAAACGAAACACACACAAATTGGGTCTATTAAAATGAACAATTATTTTAAGTAAAAAAACAAAATAAGAAGGTGAGATCTACTTCAAAGATAACATTCTTTAAGCAAACAACAAAATTATCACTTGACCAAAATTAGTAAAGTACAATTAATTTATGAGGAATGCTACATCCACAAAAAGATTCACAAAAAAAGTTTCACAAAATGATGCATGCATTAACAAGGAGATGTTAATCAAAAAGGAAGAAAGAGAAATGACCAAAAAGATTTTGATTGGATACATGTCATTTTGTGAAAGGTGGATGATTTATTTACAAAAGTCTGGTCACTCCCATCTTGAATTAAAAAAAAATACACACACTACTGAAAAAAGAGAGCGGGAAACACTCTGAATTTGAAACCTCCGGCAGCCGCTCCCGTCGCACCACCACCAACCGCCCCTCCTCCGGCAGCTTCTCACTCTAGGTTTGTGTAATTTCATCTCATAGCGTTTAATTTTGCTATTTAATTTCAATCTACCATTTTTAGGGTTCTTATATTTTTTTAGTTATTTGTCTCTGTGTGTTGTTTATATTGTTGCTATTGTTCGATGAGTTTAAGTATCTAGTAGTTACATTACACACCTCAACATTTATATAATAATCTGCACATAAGCTAAAAACTGCGCGCGAGGTTGATAAGGTAGCTGCAATTAACAAGTTACTTTTAAAAAATGTATACTTTTTCATATAGTGCTAACAAAATGTAGCATAGGTGCATTGGGTGTTTGTTTTTGCTTCTATAAGGGGCTTATTAGCTTTATATAACATAAATAAGCTCATTTTAGGGGGTGTTTGTTTAAGCTTATTTGTGGGCTTACGAGCTTATTTCATTTCGGATTATTTTAAGACTTATGTAAGCCAAAAATTTCAAAATAAGCCAAAAATTCCGGGCTTATGAGCTTAAGCTTACACAATCACCCCCCCTAAATCCAGTTTGTTGCGTCGATTGGTAAAAAATATATCGTTTTGTGAACAAGTATTGTGTTACCTAAAAACATCAGTAACTTAAAATATTTGCAGTTGAAGAAGATGAATTGGACCTGTTTGAAGTTAGATGAAAACCCGATCCAAGATGCTATTTCTAGAATTAGGTTCGCTCCGACGTCCAACAATCTTCTTATATCTTCATGGGATACTGTGAGTAATCATCGTCTTCATATTGAGTTTGTTTTTGTGTGTGTTTGTGTGGACGTGCAACTTATTATACCATATATACGAGAAGTATTGATCATGGACTATTTTAATATGCAGAATCTTAGACTGTACAATGTGGATAAATCTAAGCTAGTTTTTGAAGCTTCCAGGGAAGCTGCGCTTTTAGACTGTTGTTTTCAAGGGGAGTCTGTTGCGTTTAGTGCTGGTTCGGATTGTTCTATAACCAGGTTTGCTTTATGGTTTATGCTGTTTAATTAAGATTGGGTTCAAAAAAGTAACTTGTACATCTGAAGCCTCGGAATAAATGTGTTCCTGGGTTCTTTTTGAAGACGGGAAAATGCATAGTTTTGATGTCGTGTTGGGGAAATCTTAAATTCTAGGGGTGTTGTAAATGCAACTGAGTTGGTTTGCACTTATCATTACATGATGTTTGATCTTGAAGGTCAAAGTCAAAATCCTAAATGGAAAAGAACGAATCTTGTGGCTGCATCATAACTTCGATATTTAAGAGTCAGTAATTCTTGCATTGCATTATGATATATTTTGGATTCAAGGCGTCTCAGTATCTATATTATGTAGTTTTTATCAATAAATGAATTTGTATCTTCGAATAAGATATGATTGGTCAAAACTTCACATTCTTTCCACATTTACTTGATCAATAAACAACTGTGAATTGTGAACATATGTTTTAGGCGTTAACTTCCATAGTTTCAGTACGTAAGCTTTTGTTACAGTATATAGTTTTAATCCATCACGTGTTCATTCCTTCATCCCAGTTTTTATTTTTTAATATCTTCCATTGTGCTGAAGTGCTGATATTGAGTCATAACACTTCATATGTTTTCATCTTAACTTCTTTGTTCTACAGATGACCCGATATATTGACTATTTTGTAGGTATGATTTGCATTCAGGAATCAGCAATAATTTTGGAAATCATGATGATTTAGCAACCTGTGTTGAATATTCTGATCAAACAGGTACACCGCAAATAGTTGTTACTTCTAAAAGCCTGTCTATATATGCGTACCAATTTGGCCATTTAAGATTTCTGTATGACAGAATATGATTATGGTTTTAAGCCAACAAAAATATCATATATTTTTGGCATTTCTATTAAGATAAAAGAAATTGGTCTTCTTTTATGCAGGTCAAGTCGTTACTGGTGGTTGGGATAAAAAGATAAAGTGTTGGGACCCGCGTTCGATGAAGGCTCTTACTTGTGAAAATACTGTTAGTGTGGGGGTTGAATCTATGTCACTGTGTGGATTTATTGCGATGGTTGCTGTTGGGATGTCGGTGAATATGTATGATTTGCGGAACTTCAACAGTTCATTCTATAGCAAATGTGTTGACATCCAAATCAAGTGTGTTCGGCCATATTTAGATCAAGGTAAGCAATAGTAATTTTTATAGCCATTGTACTACTACACTACTTCCATATTGATGTTTAATATTGTTTTTAGTTCTATAGTATGTTCTGTTGACATACTTTTAGAATCTTTCACTTAATAAATCCTTGATTAGTTATTATATGGAAATCAGATGCTCCTTTGACTTTTGACATACCGGTTCATTGTAAATGGAAAGTTTTAGGTGGACTTATTTATTTATATAATGCAGGATTTGCGGCTGGATCAGTTGAGGGACGTGTGGCATTGAACTATTTTAATCCATCCAACCACGATAATGATGGGTGTGTCAATGCATCTTGCAACTCAACATGCCTTTTAATTTATTATTCATGTTCAAAGGATGATAATTCAATAAAGCTTTAATTCGAATAACATACATATTCCATATCTGTTGCTCCTGCAGATTTGCTTTCAGATGTCATCCAAAGGCAAAGGAGAAAAGACACGATCTTGCAGCTGTGAATGATATTGTTTTTAGTCCAACGTATGTATTTCTTTGACTACTAATTTATTGTGAAAATTTTGAGGATTTACACTGATAATCTTTTGGTAGTAGGAATTATGGCATCTTTGTCACTGGTACTAATGACGGTTATGTCACCATATGGAATGCTCAAAGTAAAAGGAGAGTATTTGAGGTATTTGAGCTAAAAATTTTGTAGCATTTGGTATTGATCTAGCTCTTATATGGTCATTTGAAATGATAATAATTTTTATTGGACAGTGGGATTGTTTCTTTGTTTAGATGTGTATACACGGTTTTGATCTTGTAACCTTTCAGATGCCGAAACTTGAAAACAGTATTGCTTCCTTATCATACAACCGCGAAGGACAATTTCTGGCTATTGCTTCAAGCTACACATACCAAGAAGCAAATGAATTGTTAGTATATCTTCTCGTGTTTCCTCTTTCTATAGGCATTACTTTTTCATGTTCTCGACTCTGTCATAAACACATGTTCCAACATAATTCTACACTTTCTGGTATACGATTACATAAATTAACATTCTTATATGATATGAAAATAATTCTACGGGGTTGTTTGGTTGTGTTTTGATATGGTTTGGTATATTTGTTATAAGAGTATAGGTTTTTAGGAAGAGGGTCGATAGCAATAAAATTAGGTATGCTCCGCCACCTGAAGGGCAGGGTTTAGAATTTTATAGTTCCATACCCATTTCCTTTTAAGTTTGACATTGATAAGAGTTTTAACAGGCTTGGTCGCTATGTAGCCAATTCAAGGCTTATATATTGCGTTTTAGTGCACTTCTGCTGGATTACTCGGGGTGCCAAAATGGGCAGTCAAGTGGGTTGGATAACGGTTCAAAATGGGTTGGGTTATTACACATTTTGTCCATGTGTCTTTTGAATTTATAAACGTATTAGATATAATTGCAAAATCCCTACCATCCAAATAATGCTTTGTTTTTCTTTCAATAAACAATTTATTTTAGATTCAAGCATCCGAATGCCCTTTATACGACCTTTGACCCGTTTTATTTTCAGCTGAGGTTTTAAATTTTACCTGTTAAATTATAATCGTCGACCCAAAGTTTGGTAAATGGGTCAACTATTGTTGAACAGATTAAAATAAGTATTTATCGACATACTTCCTTACGTATTGCTTGTATCCTCATTGTGAACTTTTACAGGGAAATACCTACAAAGATATACGTAGTTGAAGTAGATGACCAACAAGTAGATTCATTTTCCGTTGGTAACTCAAAATAGGTGAGTTATCTACCCAAATGCAAAGGTCAAAGTTCTAAAATTCCTATCATATTAGTTTTTTCCTTCATCAAAGTGTACTCACAGGGTGGAAAAAATGTGTATAATTTAGAACACTTGCTTTTGTTGTTGCAGGTTCTTCTTCATTTACTTGTCAGAATAGAAGTATCTGCTGTTGTACACAACTCTTTAGTTCCTGGTTATTGTTGTAGCATGTTCCAAAGCTTATTAATATTATCCAAAGCTAAAATTATGTTCTTCTCTAATCCACTAGGTAGTTTGTATTGATTCTAGCCGTTTTTTTGTGGCAACCAAAAATATACCTTTTGATCATGCTGTGTTGGCTTTATCTGGCTGATTTGTTGTATTTTAGGGGCTTGTACATTTTGTGATACAAATGCAAAAAAACTTGGGAATAGACGGAAGTTTAAGTTTGAAGCCCCTTATTTTTGTGATAACGCCTTTGCTTTATATTTTCAAGAAACAAATGACCAATCTACAAATGATCCAAAAAGACTCATTTTGTTCATTCTTTGAAAAACTCAAGTCCAACAAATAACTGGGAGTATACTTGCTTGAATTGAGATTGATAACTACCATTAGCTCCACTATGAAGAATTTCATGCGGTTAAGAGCTGATTCCGAACCATATACTGGAATAAGGTGGTGGTTTATGAAGTTGTTCGTTAGGTCTCTTTCGTCTATGAAATTTTGTTTTGTTCTAGTTTTGATGGATGAGTTTAAGTCTTGACTTTTTGGTTGTGAGGCAAAAGATTTTGTACACTTTGCATCTCGTTTATTGGAATGTGTGATTCGCATGAACTGTGAACTTACAAAGTGCCTATTTAGCTGTATTTTTTGACTGCCATACAAACCCCCCAAAATTGTATTGTAAACAATGCAGTATAGGTAAGTAGTCCCTGCTGGAGGATATGTCTGTAATTCATAGCATATCTTGTGTATCCAAATTCAAATGATTGTTTTAAGCAAAACGAAAATTTTGGCGAATTACAACCAGAATGAACTTGACAACTATAAAGCTGTTGATCAACGACTGATTTAAATAAATACTCAACAATTTGCCTGGTTTTATTACTCTGAATGAGTCAAATTGCTTGATACAACAACAAAAAGATTCTGCATCCAAAAGCCCCCAACTATGTTTATGATGCCGAATCCATAATGAAGATAACATGTTCTATGTAACATAACGGATAACTGTTCCAAGCCAATCTTCAGGGATCTTATCTCTCAATTTGCCACTTAAGGCTGTCAATGAGTGTTCAGTTGCTGCCTGTAAAGAGGAAAAATACTCGTCAGTGACGTGACTAGAAACTGAAATCAAGTTTTGAATGAGTAAATATGGACATGTACCTTTACAATATACACATCAATACCAAGTTTAGCTATCATTGCAGCTTCTGATATTTTGGTCACCATCCCTCCCGTTGTATCATGGGATGCTACACTAATTTCAACTGTTTCATGTAAAATCATAGATTCATAATATCAAATTACAGTTTATTTGTGCCATCAATACAACAATAGTTTATATTCTGGGACTGGGATTGTCTGTTATCCTTTTTTTTAAAGGTCACAAATTTTATCACACTGAAAGACTGGCACATGTTGAACATCATAAACAAGTCACACACACCTAAATTTAAATCCAGATTTATTTATATGCCAATTTTATATCATCAATGGTCACATTAATCTCCATTTTTGTCATTACTGAAAGGCATTTAAGATAGTCACCAACAGTTAAGGACTTCCACAAACAATATATTTTTAGAATATAGTACTAGCCTTGCTTATCTGTGCCTTCAAATGATGGATTCACAACGGACCAGCTGCCATCTTCACGTACAGCTGTACAGGCATAATTTAATCAAGTCAAACAATGATATACCCATCAATTCTGGTATATGATGTCTTGATACAGATAATGTGCTCACCGATCTCCCTAAGAAGTACAGCATTAGGTTCTGCAGGAGGGCGGTCATATACCCCAAAAACATCTGTCTTCATTGTATAGGAACTTATGACAGCAAAAAACAAGTGGAACACTATGATTAAGCTAAAAATGTAGAAAAATATAGCATGTGATGTAGAAGGATACGAGGAAAACAACAAATTCAGGCTTTAGATGGGCTGCCAGATGCCTTATAATTACATCTCCACTTAATATAGTGCAGCCCTGAAACAAAAGAAAATGATGATATAAGATGCTAAATGATTATTACCATTGGCATAGAAGGAACCTTCTTGTTATACTACGTACCAGTGACTCATCAAGAACCGCGTCCCCGTGCAAAACCTTGATTGACAATTATTTAGTCAAACTTACAAACTAATGTCTTCAAATTGTAAGAAATGGTGAGATACTCAAACTTACCGGAACAAAACCGGAGTCAAGCACCTCGACCACTGTTGACACATCAGCAGAAGCTATCTGTAATAACACAAGGTGCTCATTATTATTGCCATACAACATGTGCATTCATATTAAAAAAAAAACTGATAAAAAGATGGGTTTTGAAGTGCATCCTAACGTTTCTTTCACGGGTTGACCATCCACATGAAAATGGAGACATTGCAACTGATGGAATACCCTCTGCAATAAAAACATTAAACAAAAAGTATGAAAAAGCTAAAGGGTATAAAAAAAGGAGTCTAAATACTATTCAGAAAAACGAAGCCACAGCTAAAAACATATTTCAAAGTCAAGCTATACAATGAACAGCAAGCTTAGTTTGGCAAGCAGAATTGTACCTCTTGCAAGTGCTCTAACTATTTCAAGATTGAGGGAAGTCACCTATTAATATGAGAAACAGTAGATTTATAAAGTGAGTAGTGAAAGAATATTTATATAAATACAATGAAAGTCAAATATAAAAGAAATAGCGCTTACAGAAATACGAGTAGCGACAAAACCAGCTTTTACAAGAGGTTGATTTAATCCCCCTTTATGAACACCGGATTTGCTAGCTTGGAAGTGACCAAAAGAACCTGAGATACAGAAATGATAATTGCAATGGAAAACACTTTCTTAGCAAAACAATAACTAAATACTAATTCACAGAGAATGAAAGTAGAAAGACTGTTTACTGACCTGCTCCATGAATAACAACAAAACTGTTGTAGTCTAAAACTTCTTGTTGTTTAAAATCATCAACTCTGTTTAAAGTCTCTGAAATTCCACCTGGTCTTTTGCTCCAATCCATTTCAAGTACTGACTCGGATGAAGATGCTGACATCATTGTTTCGCGCAACTGTGAAGAAACCGTAACAAGATTGTCTTCATTAATCTTTTCAAATTCATTCTTGCATGTGATTGCCGCACCTCCTATAATTAGTTCACACATTACTACCAATCAGTATGTGATCTTGACATATTTACACAGCAAGTCTTAATTTAAAAGGATAAGCAGAGGACTTAGGCATCACGAAGCTCGAGTATAGAAATATATGAGTTGTTGAATGACATCTTTACCCCTTTCAAACTCCATGTTTCCCACCTTAATAGACAAAAAGATTAATCTACTTCTGAAACTCTAGATAAAATACTTAGTATGCACAAATACGATATAAGTTTAATAAAGATTTGTTTTTTACATTCAAGGCCCATGTCTCTTTTCATTTGTCTGTTTTAGTAATTGTACTATTTGTAAATCTTAGTCATTAGAAGATGAATTGTGTCCCTTTTTTTTTGGGTAACCATGGTTTCCGACCTTTTGGCCGACTAATCCACGGGGTTTGAACACACCGCCACACAGACTCAAACCAGGTAAATCCCTCCCTTTTCAGGAGGTTGGCGTGGCCACTTCAGGGTTGTTTACACCTAGCAGGAATTGAACTTGAGATCTCACACAATTTAGAGTGATAGTCCCGTTTGGGTCATTGAGTAATCCGCAATCGTAACATTTGTAAAAACTTTAGCATTGCATATACATACTACCATTTTATACACAAAGTAAGCATATATACAAAGCGACCCAAACAGAACAAAAGAAAAAGAACAACTAAAACGGGACAAATGATAGGAAAGCAAGGTTGTAACTTTAGGCAAAGAAAAGTCCTTTTATTAGACCTTGCTGACTTTCATTTACCAGGTTTTAGTGTAGAAAATTTAAACAATATACCAATCATATAAACTGCAAGTTTCAAGATCATTCCAGATATAAATATTGATGGACACTAAATAATTGTGTAAACATAAGAGATGGTAGTAACATAACATATAGTGAATCAGTGGTGGTAATAAAATTCATCATACCAAATTTATTAACTAATATATGGGCAAATTGATAAAGTGAAAGTAGCAAAAAAAAAAAAAAAAAAACTATAGAATAATAAGTAAGAGAAAGGGAAATTTGACCAAGTTTGACGATGCAACGAATTGATGTTTTGGGTTTGATTTCAGTTTGTTTTGTCTCCATTTATCTTCTTCTTCAGTGTGCTTGTTGTCTGTTGCTGTTTGATTTTTGTCAAGTCAAAGACTTTGGTATTTGGTAATTGGTACTCTGTTTTTGAGAAGATGGTATGTTAACCCCCCATATCTTTCATTTACTTGCATTCTCAAAATACAACTTTATTATAAGGGTAAATTACACAGTTGGTCCCTGAACTCCACCCCGTTTGCCCGTTTGGTCCCCAGGTAACGAGACTCTCATACGGGGTCCCTTTTTGACATTGTGCTTACCCGTTTGGTCCCTGGAGCCCCGTTATGCGTAACGACGATTATCTCCGTTGTTATCCATGCCACGTCGTCTTTCTGTTGAAGGGCACAATCGTCTTTTCACTATTATTTTTAGTTGCACGTTTGGTCCCTGCCCCTTAGTATACTACAGTAACGTTTATTGTTCCTATTTTTTGTCATTTAGCGCTCGCGCGTTCGGTCCCTCATGTCTATTTTTTTCCCCGCCTTTTTTTCTTTTCGCCAAAACACCCAACTAATGATATAACCCATTCTAAAATGAAGCTGCACGTAATTTACATACCAACTTGTCATATACAATATCAAACAGAGTGATAGACATGTAAAAGTAAAACTTAACAATACATATTACTGTAAAAATAAAAAGATTACAATTTTAACTAGGCATTGGACAGACCCGAAATACCCAATGGACTATTTTTAACATCAAATTCTAACAAACATTTTACAAAGACTCATAATCACACACTCTCAAGAGACGGAATGAACTCATAAAGGTTAGGATCAACTGAGAAAGGTGGAATGAACTCAACATCATCATCATCATCCGTGATCAAAGATCTCATTGTTAGTTTTTGATATTAGGTTGTATTTTACGCCGTTCAAAAAGGTTGTATTTTACAACCTTTCTAGATAAGTTTATCACCACAAAAGCATCATCTTCCCCTTCTCCGAAACAAATACTCCAAACACTTGTCCGAATCGACCATCCTTCTGGAAGTGGATTCATTAATTGCTCAGTATTAACAAGGTACCTAACCGACCACACGGAAGACCTTTTCATCATCCCGTAGATAGTAAACTTTGTAGAGCCAATATCATCTCTGCATACAAGAAGCAGACACCCACATGATTCTAAAATTTTCCCTTCAAGATGCAACATATGAGGTATTTCCATGAGCAGTAAAACTGGATCACTACTAAGGCCGCCAAAAGATTCTAAGAAATTCTTTCCCCTATGCAACCCATGAGGGATTTCTAAGCTTGTCATAAATGGATGGTCATTATAACAACCCGTAATTTTCATCACTGTAATTATCCATCTATTAAATTAGATTCACTGTAATATCCATCTATATATATATATATATATATATTATAAGCATATATTATATATTTATTATATTATATATATATATATATATATATATACCACCTTTTTACAGCGAAATTTTTGCTTTATCTCATTATGCAACGTAACTTGCATCTCTAAAGTAAACGAGCTCACGCAACCTAATGCCAATTTTATCTATGTTTATATCATGTAAACATCCTAATATGTCAAGTCTATATCTTAATATCATTTTTACCAAGTACATTATCCATTTAACGTACTTTTCAAAACGTTATATCAAAACAAGCTTTAAACGTTAACGTTTATATCAAAACCCTAATTATATGTAATGTGTACATATAAAATGAATGTGCAAGCCTTCAAGCATGTGTACAAGTATACAATACACAACATTTGAATATCTTTTTCCCTCCTAAATCAAGTTACAACTTTCTAAAGCCCAATATACAGGTCAATAAGGCAAGAAAGCCAAAATAGGTCATTTGAGCTCCTAAATCATGTTTAAACCTTACCACCACTTTAACATGAAGTACAAGCACTTAATGCATGACTCCTAAACCCTAAACCTAAACCCTGAGTCATCTTAAAACCCTAATCTAAAACCCTAAACCCTAAACGAAACCCTAAAACCCTAATTTTATTTTAAACCTTAAAACTAAACTCTAAACCTTAATCCTAAACCCTAATCTTAATCCTAAACCTTAATCCTAAACCTTAAACTATCCTAAACCATAACCTTAACTCGAATTAAAACCCTAAAATTCTAAGCCGAAATCAAACCAAACCCGACACCCCTTTTATTCTATTTTTGACCCATTTTATACCAATCTAGCATCCTAGCACCTCTATGACCTCACCACCATGTCACCAAGCAAGCCTTACAAGCATCTCCATCATCACCTTGGTCACCAAGTTTGCAAAATCACCTCCTTGTCACCTTTTTGTAGCCAAACCCCCTACACCTCCAACACCTTGCATAGCTACATTTCTAGCTCACAATACTCACCCTATAGACTTCATTAGTCTTTACCCTAAAGCCACAACCCTTAGCCACAATAAAACTTGGGCACCAAGGGTTTTTGAGCACTATATAAGCCGAATCCAAGCAACCCTTTCAAACACACCTCAAATCTTCATTACACACTCAAATGGAGTTCTAACAAGATCAAAGAAGACCAAGGAGAATCAATAGAAGCCTTAAGATCAGAATTGAAGCCAAGAACCAATAAGAACGAAGCTTTGAACCTATTTCTAGGCGTACGAACCCGAATAAGCTCATACGACCTATTTTAGCTCAAGTAAGCTCAAAATCTTGTTCAATAAGCTCATAATCTGTTTTAGAATGTTCATAAGACTCCTAAGATCCTATATGAACTCTTGTTAAAGCCTTGAATCCTCAAACCCATACGTTTTTTATTAAAACCCTAAAAATGACCCGTTTTAATTTTCTAGCTAACGAATCCTTTTTCTAAACTTTTGTTACTTTGGAACATCTTATTTTAGTTTATTCTAATAAGCTATAACCTGGAAATATCATTTAGAACCCTAAAATAAGCTTGCATGTCATTTTAGACTTGATTTGTAAATCATTTCCATGCAAGGGGTATATATTGTAACTTTCTGAAATTTATAACTAGAGGGGCTGGAAATGTTATTATTCCAAAGTTATAACTATAAGGACCTATCTTGCCAAGTTTCAAAGTTAAAGGTTTAATATTTATATACTTATTATATAAAGGACTAAACTTGTAAAAGTTTATAAATCAATGGTATATATTGCCATTTTGTATTCTTAAAAATATAAAATATAATATTTTTATATAAATTATAAAAATATATATTAATATTATAAAACTCGATTTCATTAAAACCCGACACATTTATCGCTATTAATCAACGATCGACGCATTATAAAACAATTACATTAACGTAATTTATCATCGACTAGCTTTTGAAGAAACTTAAAATCTTATCGTATCACGTTACTAGGGAATTTCATATGAGGGGTACCATTTGTGTATTTTTTTTGATGAGTTTGTTGGGTTTACGATTTAAAGTGCCCTGACTCCTCAAACGATACTACATGGCCTCTGGATTATGATAGCCCGAACAATGATACAATATTTCCATAAATTAATAAATCAAAGTAATACGTTAAACTTTATGAAGTTTTGAAACATAAACCATCACACTAAGACTTGACATATTACCCCAGGTTGCGTGACGTAGCTGTTACTTTCACTTGATATACTTTTGCCACATCAGATTTCCTGTAAGGTGGTTCATAGCCTTCACATTTTAATTTCTTCTAATGTTTTCATAAACCCGCGAGGGGGATACATGCTATAAACCATGAATACGAGTGTTTTTCCAACTGTATGCTATCCTGATATATTATTGCCTAAGTCCTTACTTTTGCCATTAAGACCCCACTATCATGAACCGTTAATTACTTTTCGAAGTAAGCGCGAATGCTGTGAATAGATCTATTTGGGACTGAACTCCCCCTTTGGTGTACCTATACTTTCTGGTAACCAAATGCACTTCATTTGAATCACTATGCAGGGGCTTGGCAAAGGCACCCGTTGGGGCAACTTCTTATGATTATTGATTATCTCAAGGTCTCGGTGTCATAAGCTTAGGAAATTATATCTGTTTTCTATAAATTATACTCATTGCAATTATTACACTTAAGGGTGTATAGCAACGTAACCCACTATTAAACTTGTATTCAAACTGTTTAACATAAACCTATGAATTTCACTCAACCTTTGTGTTGACTTTTTAGTATGTTTATCTCAGGTATTTGAGCAACTTATGGCACGGAGTGGCACGGACTTGAAGATGGCTAAACTGTTATCATTCAAACTTTATGTTTTCATGTAGATTTTAAGACCTCTGTTTGTAAAAAACTTGATGATATTACTGACTGATACTTATCTTTTAAATATGTCTCTTTTGAGTTCGTTTTCTATGATTTATGACTGTTGTACTATGCATAATACCAAGATTAAGCTTCCGCTGCTCCATAGTCAAAAATGGGGGTGTGTATAGATTTGGTTATCTAGAGCCAAGGTTATAAGAGAACAAGGTTGAAAACCTTTAACTATAAACTATTTTTGCTTTTTCCATCCCAAGAAAAAAAGTCCTCCGCTACCTCTACATTCTCCCCGAATAGTATGTAAAGTACATAACTTTATTACTATTTATAAATACTTATGTTATTTATCACTGGGTTCGTTAACAGAGTGATATCTTCCTCTCAAACCACCCTTACTTCATGATATTGAGGATGTTTTTTCTCTAACTTTTCCTGACTTATCCCGGCTTCCTAGGACTACTATCGGCTTCACCAGGAAAACAAAACTTATTCTAGCTCTTAAATTAATCATTGGTTTCAGTTCCAATAGCTTCATCTAATCTTCACTGTTTCATGATGACCTATATGATGGTCATGATTGCATTTTATGATAAGAAATCACCTATTCTACCGCTCCTATTGTGCCTTCATCTTTAATGCTATCACCAATGTTTAATTCTCAAGAATTATTTCTTCCTAAGGAATTATTGCCACCTAAGAAACGAGGTCGTGATCGATCATCGTCCTCTACTTCTGCCCTACCTCAAGTATTTGAGATAGGAGAAAGCTCTCGTAAGACAAGTCTGGAACGTCACGAGGAGCAAATTGAGGAAATTTTGAATCACCTAGATGAACTCTCTCTCGACTGCATTGAACACATAGAAGACAAAGTAGAAGGTCTTGGACAAGGTCGGATGATCATACAACAAGATTTTGACAATCTGGAAGCTGAACTCCAAAAGGCTCGTGCTCAAATGGCTAAACTCCAAAGAAGGCAAGTTGTTCATGATATAATATAATGGTGATCCCGTTGTACTTCATTGTTTCATATTCATCCTGTGTCTTATATTACATCTCCATCTTTATCATTATAAATCTTACCATGACCCCTAGAAAATAAACTAATAAGTCAGATGCTTGTTAGAATTCATATGAAATAAGTATCTATGATTTTAATATCACTATTGTTAAAAATGCTTAAAGTTAAAAAATAAGCATTGCATTTTAAGGAAAGAATTGTGATATCATTCTTATTACGTGTTGTCTTATGTAGATAGAATGTCTCCCAAAAGGACGTTAACATCTGAAGCACCAGCCATGACTCAAGCTGCCATCAAGAAACTAGTTGCTGATAGTGTTTCTGCAGCTCTGGAAGCACAAGCCGTTAACATGGTAAATACTGATAATACCACCAGACCAAGAGAAGCTCCTGTAGCAAGACAATGTAGCTACAAAGAGTTCATGAGCTGCCAACCTATCAACTTTAAAGGTACAGAAGGCATTGTTGGTCTTATCCGCTGGTTTGAGCGAACTGAATCAGTGTTTTCAGTAGCACCTTGTATAACGAGATGCAAGGGTAAAGTATGCTTTGGTACTTAACTGGAAGAAGCTCTATCCTCGGTTTGGAATCTTTTGCCCAACCTATTGGGATAAAAAGAAGCTCTTACAAAGATTAACTGGGTTGAATTCAGAAGCTTTGATAAAGAAGTCTTGTCCCTAATGAGGTCCAGAGACTGGGAAAGTACGAATTTTACCATATGACTGTGAAGGGGAATGATCTCAAGGCATATGTGAGGAGTTTCCAGGGAATTGGCATAATTGTGTCCCCCCCCAAACCCTATGGTGCTAGTATTATGAGAAAATGATGAAAGTTTTCATCAAGGGATTGCCTCGAAGTTTTAAAAGGAATGTTACTTCCTCTAAACCTCAAACTCTAGAGGAAGCCATTAACATAACCCAGAGGCTAATGGATCAGGTAACAAAGCATACTCCGGTGCAAGTATTAAGTGATCACAAACTAAAGTTTGACGACAGAAGAACTTTCAACAACAACAACTACCGCAACAATAATAACAACAACTACCGTAACACTAACACCAACAACCGCTACAATAATCACCAACCACAACAAAACAAAAGACAGGAAACCTTCAGGGCTTATGCTGCCACCCCAACTGAAAACAATGGGTATACTGGAAACCGTCCCTTGTGTAAGAAATGCACTCTGCATCACATAGGACCTTGCACTGTCAAGTGTAATACTTGCAATAAGGTGGGCCATCTGACCAAGAACTGCAGAAACAAAAGGCCAGCCACTGGAAGTAATCTGCTACCAGTGACAGTTACTTGTCATGATTGTGGAGAGAAAGGGCATTATGCAAATCAGTGCCGAAAGACCACCAACAACAATGCCCAGGGAAGAGCCTACATGATGAGGGATAGGAATGCTCACCAAGACCCGAACGTAGTCACGGGTATGTTCCTTCTAAACCAATATCTAGCTAGAGTATTATTTGATTCTGGAGCCGATAAAATCTTCGTATCCATATCTCTTGCCTCTATGCTAAATATCCCACCCATTACAATAGATACCTTTTACAATATCGAAATGGCTGACGGAAACCTAGTAAGCACAAACATCGTTATTCAGGGTGCAACTCTGACTTTGTTAAACCAACCTTTTGAAATTGATCTTATGCCAATCAAACTCGGTAGTTTCGACGTCGTCATTGGTATGGATTGGTTATCTAAGTATCATGCTAGAATTATCTGTGATGAGAAAGTCGTCCACATCCCAATCAAAGGTGAAACTTTGATCATCCGAGGTGACCAAAGTAAAACCCGACTAAGTCTCATATCTTGTATAAAAACCGAAAGATATATATCCCGAGGCTGTCAAGTTTTTGTAATCCAAGTAATGGAAAAGAAGTCAGACGAGAAAAGACTAGAAGATATCCCAGTAGTCAGAGAATTCCCAGAAGTTTTTCCTGAAGATCTACCTGGCCTTCCTCCCGTTTGCCAAGTAGAATTCCAAATCGATCTAATTCTAGAAGAGGCACCTGTAGCCCGAGCACCTTATAGATTAGCTCCTTTAGAAATGCAGGAACTATCGAACCAACTTCAAGAGTTAGCAGACCGAGGTTTTATACGACCAAGTACTTCACCCTGGGGAGCTCCTGTCTTATTTGTCAAAAAGAAAGACGGAGCTTTTAGAATGTGTATCGATTACTTGGAGTTGAATAAACTTACCGTAAAGAATCGTTACCCATTACCCAGGATTGATGACTTATTTGACCAACTTTAAGATTCGAGAGTCTACTCGAAGATTGACTTAAGCTCAGGCTATCATCAACTGAGAGTCAGGGATGAAGATATTCCCAATACTGCTTTCAGAACAAGATACGGACATTATGAATTTCAAGTGATGCCATTTGGTTTAACTAACGCGCCTGCTGTATTCATGGATCTCATGAACCGTGTGTGTAAACCATACTTGGACAAATTCGTAATAGTGTTCATCGATGATATTCTCATCTACTCTCGTAACAAAGAAGAGCATGCAAATCATCTGAGAATAATCCTAGAAATTACTCAAGAAGAGAAGTTGTATGCCAAGTTCTCCAAGTGTGATTTCTGGATTCGTATCGTGCAATTTCTTGGACACTTAATTATAGTCAAGGACTTCTCATTGTCTGACCCCGCTAAGATTGGAAGCAACTTAGAAGTGGACATCTCTACTACACCACAGGAAATTACGGTCAATTCTTAGGACTTGCTGGCTATTATTGGAGATTTATCAAAGATTTCTCAAAGATTGCAAAGTATTTGACTGAATTAACCCAAAAAAACAAGAAGTATATTTGGGACAAAGATCAAGAGTCGGCTTTCCAACTACTAAAACAAAAGTTATGTGAAGCTCCAATCTTAGCATTACCAGAAGGAAATGATGATTTTGTTGTTTATTGTGATGCATCCCATCAAGGTCTGGGAGCCGTGTTAATGCAAAGAGAGAAGGTTATTGCATATGCATCCCGACAACTTAAGCCTAATGAAGAAAACTATACCACTCATGATCTCGAATTAGGAGCAGTAGTATTTGCTCTTAAAATTTAGAGACACTATCTGTATGGCACCAAATGTACTGTGATCCTGATTATAAAGTCTTCAGCATATCCTTGATTAGAAAGAGTTGAACATGAGACAACGCCGTTGGCTAGAATTGCTTGCAGATTACGATTGTGAAATTCGCTACCATCCTGGAAAGGCAAATGTCATAGCAGATGCCTTAAGCCAGAAGGAACGAATCAAACCACTCCGAGTTAGATCATTAGTTATGACCATTCATCCAAAATTACCATCATAAATTCTCAAAGCTCAAACTGAAGCACTCAAAGAAGAAAACATCAAGGCTGAAAACTTACGAGGAATGGACAAAGCATTTGAAATACGTCCTGATGGAACTCGTTGTATTAAAAACCGAAGCTGGTTACCACTTTTTGGTAATCTGAGAGACTTAATCATGCATGAGTCCCATAAATCAAAGTATTCCATTCACCCAGGTTCTGACAAGATGTATCAGGATCTAAAGAAACTCTATTGGTGGCCTAACATGAAGGCAATCATCGCTGAGTATGTTGGCAAGTGTTTAACATGCTCTAGAGTTAAAGCAGAATGTCAAAAGCCATCCGGCTTACTGGTACAACCAGAGATTCCTATGTGGAAGTGGGAGAGAATAACAATGGATTTCATCACAAAACTACCCAAAACATCAAACGGACATGACACAATCTGGGTCATTGTCGATCGCCTTACCAAATCTGCACATTTCATCCCTACCCGAGAGACAGATAGTATGGAAACCCTTACAAGATTGTACATAAAGGAAATAGTCTCCCGGCATGGAGTGCCAATATCTATCATCTCGGATCATGTAGTTATTTCACATCAGATTCTGGCAATCATTCAAATTGCTTTAGGTACTAAATTTGAACTTGAGTACTGCATATCATCATGAAAACTGATGGCAAAGTGAAAGAACATCCAAACACTCTGAAGACATGCTTCAGCTATGTGTATAGATTTGGAAGGGATGGGAAAAACACTTACCATTAGTAGAATTTTCTTACAATAACAGTTACCATGCCAGTATTAAGGCAACACCATTTGAGGCACTTTATGGTCGAAAGTGCAGATCACCTGTTTGCTGGGCCGAAGTTGGAGATGTTCAACTTACGGGACCAGAAATAATCTATGAAACCACTGAAAAGATAGTACAAATTCAACAACGCTTGCAAGCTGTAAGAGATCGGCAAAGAAGTTATGCCAATGTAAGGCGAAAGCCTTTAGAATTTCAAGTTGGAGATCGTGTTATGTTAAAAGTGTCACCTCGTAAAGGTGTCATCCGATTCGGAAAACGAGGAAAGCTTAATCCCCGGTACATTGGACCTTTCAAAATCCTTGAACGGATTGGCCCAGTGGCATATAAACTTGAACTTCCTGAAGAGCTCAGTAATATCCACAATACTTTCCACGTTTCTAATCTAAAGAAATGCTTATCTGACGAGCCTTTGGCATTCCAATGAAAGAGCTTCGACTCGATGACAAACTCAACTTTGTGGAAGAACCAGTGGAGATCATGGATCGAGAAGTCAAGCAACTGAAACAAAGTCGTATTCCTATAGTCAAAGTAAGATGGAACTCTAAAAGAGGACCAGAATTTATGTGGGAACGCGAAGATCAAATTCGTGCCAAGTATCCACATCTATTTTCCAACATCACTCCGGCATCCAACTAAATCTCGGGACGAGATTTCTTTTAAGGGAGGGAGACTATAACAACCCGTAATTTTCATCAATGTAATTATCCATCTATTAAATTAGATGCACTGTAATATCCATCTATTATATATATACCACCTTTTTACAGGGAAATTTTTGCTTTATCTCATTATGCAACGTAACTTGCATCTCTAAAGTAAACGAGCTCACGCAACCTCTACCAATGTCATCTATATCTATGTTTATATCATGTAAACATCCTAATATGTCAAGTCTATATCTTAATATCATTTTTACCAAGTACATTATCCATTTAACGTACCATTTACAACGTTATATCAAAACAGACTTTATCCGTTAACGTTTATATCAAAACCCTAATTGTATGTAATGTATACATATAAAATGAATGTGCAAGCCTTCAAACATGTGTACAAGTGTACAATGCACAACATTTTAATATCATTCCCCTCCAAGTTAATGTACAACTCATTTAAGCTTAATGTACAAGTCAATAATGCAAGAAAACCAAACTAGGTCATTTTACCTCCTAAATCACTTTAGTTTCTTACTACCACTTTAGTACAAGGTACAAACACTTAATGCATGACTTCTAAACCCTAAACCTAAACCCTAATTCGTCCTAAAACCCTAATCTAAAACCCTAAACCCTAAACGAAACCCTAAAACCCTAATTTCATTTTAAACCTAAAACTAAACCCTAAACCTTAATCCTAAACCCTAATCTTAATCCTAAACCTTAATCCTAAACCTTAAACTATCCTAAACCCTAACCCTAACTCGAATTAAAACCCTAAATCCTAAGCCGAAACCAAACCAAACCTGACACCCCTTTTATTTTATTTTTGACCCATTTTAAACCAACCTAGCATCCTAACACCTCTATGACCTCACCACCATGTCACCAAGCAAGCAAACAAGCACCTCCATCATCACCTTGGTCACCAAGTTTGCAAAATCACCTCCTTGTCACCTTCTTGTAGCCGAACCCCCTAAACCTCCAACACCTTGCATAGCTAGTTTTCTAGCCTTCTATACTCACCCTATAACCTTCCTTAGTCATTACTCTAGTACCTTGATCCCTACTCCAAGCATAAAACTTGGGCACCAAGGGTTTTGAGCACTATATAAGCCGAATCCAAGCAACCCTTTCAATCACACCTCAAATCTTCATCACCACTCAAATGGAGTTCTAAATCAGACCAAGGAGGATCAAGATAAGTCCCTAAGATCATAATAGAATCCAAGAATCAAGAGAAATAAGCCATTAAAGTCGTTTCTAGGCGTACGAACCTAAATAAGCTCATACGACCCATTTAAGCTCAAGTAAGCTCAAATCCTGTTCAATAAGCTCATTTTCTGTTTTAGAACTTTCATTAGCCTTGTTATATCCTATATAAACTCTTGTTTGATCCCTTGATCCACAAACCCATGCGTTTTGGGTTAAAACCCTAAAAACGACCCGTTAGAACATCTTATTTTAGCTTATTCTAATAAGCTATAACCTGCAAATATCATTTGGAACCTTAAAATAAGCTTGCATGGCTTTTTGGACTTGATTTGTAAATCATTTCCATGCAAGGGGTATATATCGTAACTTTTTGAAATTTATAACTAGAGGGGCTGAAAATGTCATTTTCTATGTTATAAACTATAAGGTACTATCTGCCCTAGTTTCAAAAGTAAAGGTTTAATGATTATATATTTTATAGATAAAGGACTAACTTGTAAACAGTTTATAATCGAGGGTATTATTGCCATTTTTGCAAACTTAAAATTATAATATATAATATTTTTATATAAATTTTAAAAATTATATATTAAGATTATAAAACTTAGGATTGTATTAAAAACCGATAATTTATCGCTATTAATCAAGATCGACGCATTTATAAAACAATTACGTTTTAATTGTACGTAATTTTATCAATTGACTTGCTTTTGAGAAACTTAAAATTTTATCGTATCACGGTACTAGAGAATTTCATGTGAGGGGTTTCATTTGGGTATTTGTTTTGACGAGTTTACTCGGTTTACGATTTAACGTGCCTTGGCTCCTCAAACGATACTACATGGCCTCTGGATTATGATAGCCCGAACAGTGATAATATGTATATTTCATAAAATTAATAAATCAAATGTTAAACTTTATGAAGTTTTGAAAGATAAACAATCAAACTAAGACTTAATATTACCCCAGGTTGCGTGACGAAGCCGTTACTTTCACTTGATATACTTTTGCCATCAATCAGATTTTCCCTGTTAAGGTGAGTTCATAGCCTCGCATTTTAAATCTTCTAATGTTTTCATAAACCCGCGAGGGGGATACATGCTATAAACCATGAATACGAGTATTTTTCCAACTGTATGCTATCCTGATATATTATTGCCTAAGTCCTTACTTTTGACATTAAGACTCCACTATCATGAACCGTTAATTACTTTTCGAAGTAAGCGCGAATGCTGTGAATAGATCTATTTAGGACTGAGTTTCCCCGTTGGTGTACCTATACTTTCTGTAACAAAACGCACTTCATTTGAATCACCATGCAGGTGTTTGGCAAAGGCACCCGTTGGGGCAACTTCTTGTAATTATTGATTATCTCAAGGTCTCGGTGTCATGAGCTTACGGCAATACTGTTTTCTATAATAATTGTACACATTTCAATTATTACACTTATGGGTGTATAACAACCTAACCTACTATTGAACTTGTATTCAAACTGTTTAACGTAAACCTATGAATTTCACTCAACCTTTGTGTTGACTTTTTAGTATGTTTATCTATGGTAACTGAGCATCTTATGGAAAGGAGTAGCACAGACTTGAAGATGGCTAAACTGTTATCATTTAAACTTTATATTTTCATGTAGATTTTGGGACTTTTGTTTGTAAAAACTCTGATGAAATAATGAATGATAACTTATCTTTAAAAACGTCTCTTTTGAGTCGTTTTCTATGATTATGACTGTTGTATAATGAAATAATACCCCAGATTAGCTTCCGTTGCTATATGTGAAAAATGGAGGTGTTATAGTAAAGCTTGGCGTTCATAGTTGGGGATGGATTTGGTATACTGTTTATAATAGTATTATTGGATACCTTTTGAACTTCATTATGTTTGAATCTGCTTTTCAATATTTTCCTTGACCTATTTTGTTTACTTCTTTTTCTTTCTGACGTTAGTGGGGCAGAAAAATCTTGAGGTGGGCGAGATTGTAGTGGACATGTCTAGCATTATTGCTTTGCCATCTACGAATAAGTTTGCATCTTAAAGGAGTAAAAGGTTAGCCATTTTTAAAATTTGAAGACTGCCACGGGATGTGTTCTAATCGAAAGCTATCATGTTTAGTATTTTACAATGAATATGGGTGTTTGGGTTAGAGGTATGTAAGTAAATGATAAGGGTGTTTGGATTTATAGCTAGAAACAATTCAAACAGAATGGTAACTGGTGTGCTGTATCTTGAAGTAATAAAGGGTTAGTTATATATAATTTTTTAGCAACATGTGTGATTAGGAATATTTGGAGTTTGAGCTTAAAAAATAGGTATCATGTTCAATATGTTTAAATGAATGGTGTGCTTGCATTTAGTGATATATATATATAGGCAAAATAGATACCAAATGTATTTACAATTGGGCCGCTTAGACTTGCAGGATCGAGTTATTATACACATGAGACACTGGAGAACAGTTTTTTAATGGACATCGACAACAATCATTTGACTTCATCTGTAAGTATTTAATTTAGTGCAGTATTTAACATATCGTCTGCAAGTATTTAAGTAACATATTTAGCTTAGGTAGGTGTGATACGTCCCATATCATCTGTAAGTATTTACCCGAGTTTACAAATCTTGACTGTAATAGGATATCGGCGGGTTAAATTTGTTAAATCTTTGAAGTTCGGCTAAAAATATTAATAGACTAAGATATTATATCTTTGAAGCTTGGGTAAAATAGCCTTTTTACGTAGGTTTCATGCATTAAAATTACCCTTTGGGTGACTATTGAACCATTTCAATAGTTTCCTAATAAGTTAATTTTAATTTATTTACCCGTTTAACCAGTTAGTGATTAGACATAACCCAAACTAGATGGCAAACACCTTATATGTGTTCCGAATTTAGGTAAAAATCAATTTCACCAGAATCCTTAAGTGTATCGATCAGCGATATTGGCTCAGTTGTTAATATGATTTATAGCTTTTTAGGATCAACATCAGTCAATGGTCAATATTTGCAGTTGGTTCTGAGTTGGTTCCCATGACAAAAAATTTAGTATTCACTCAAGGAAAAAGAAACAGCTTATGAGTCCTATGTCTTTAGATGTCGTATCATTACCTAGCAAAAAAAATGATCATGCTAATAATTTAAATTATTTGGAGGCTTTAGAGCTGCAGTGCATTGTGAAATCGACCATAAAAAGGCCTCGAATTGATGTATTCTTTTTTAGCAAGGACTCAAATATGCACCTGATAAGTTGACTACCAATTTTCATGTACATTTTCTTTCTTTAAACGTTTCAGAAGAACCATCCTCTGTAGGAAGAAATAAGAGACATATATCAAGGACTTTTGGATACTGCGTTAGAAATCAGTAGGGATGATGGTGGTTCAGCTGCAGCTACATGAGTTATCAAAGGAACCAATAAGTGTTCATTAAGCGTTGTAGCTCTTTTTATAGACATGAGTCTCAATATGTTTCACTATAAATGGTTTGTTACTTGAAGTTGCAAATAAATTTTTAGCTTAACGTGCTTGGGTCAAGTTGGTTAAACGTGTAAAAACTCGCCCAAAGTCTTTTTCTTTTAACACAAACAACCTTCTGCATTTTTCTGTTTAAAGATCTAGATTATTGCTGTGATAATATTATTTTTATAGTTATAAATGGTTTAACACATTAACTTTTTTGAACAAATTTAACACATTAACTGCTTAGTATTTTTTTCTTCAGAAAAATGGACAAAAACTGGTTTGCAGACCAACCTTTCAAGCCTAACCTGTTTGACCCATCACCCAACTCGCTGAACCACCCATCATGCCATCTCTAGATCATTGTAAGAAATTCTTAATTTAATATATATACAAATTTTTGTGGTTGATCTATCCAAATTGTCATATATTTAAGGGTGTGTTGGCAAGACTCATTCTATCATACTTCAACTCCAAAGGAGCTTTTAGAAGTCCACAAGTACAATTTTGACCATCCTGGTAGGTTATGTGCCCATCTTAATACTTCTGTTGTGATTTATTTTGTATTTTTATCCATACTTACATTTGACTATAATATATATGGCTCGTGCCTCTTTTCAGATGCTTTTGACACCCAAAAGCTATTACCAGCTATGGAGATGTTGAAGCATGGGAAGGTGCAATTAATATTCTGTGATATGACTTCAAGAGTTATAAGATCGGTGTCACTCAACGGGTTAGCTCTTATAGCATACCAATTTAATTTTTATAGGATGTGGTTCAATGTATATGTAAAGATAACTATACTTCCGCGAACTCATTAAAAGGTGTTCTATACGACTATACTTCTAGAACTTCCTTAACACTTTTATTTATTAGGACACACGTCTATTCGGAAACCCTCTTGCACTACTTATAGTTATGGATCCATGTTATTCTAAACTTAATGTTTGATAGTAATTTGAATAAGTGTCAAAAGGGTTGGTAAATGGGTCAAAATGGGAAACTATATTTTTTTGTCGGGTTAGTTTACCTAATTGAAAAATAAAAATTAATGTGGCTTTTGGTGTCATTGAATTATAGTTATGGTAATGTTCTACTTTTTGATGATTATTTTGATGGTTTTATGCATCAAAAATTTACACTTTAGGTGAGTTTCGACGCCCTTTTGACCTATTAGAGATATAAAACAAGCGGAACTGAACCGGCCTCTTCATTAATAAATGTTTGGTTTGGATCCATTTATAAGCCATTATGAGAAACCTGTTTGACTGTGGACATTGTCTAAGGAAATGAATTTAAGCATTTATGAACATTTGCAGCAAGTCTGCAATGACCATTAGATGATGAATCTGGAACAAAGGCAAGAGAAAGAACTTAAACTTCGGAAAATCAAACTGCAAAATCATGAGGTAGCAATAAAAATGGAAAAACGCTAAAGAGATCAAAGGTGATAATTATATTGCTATATCCATGTCTTAGGGGATGTTTGGGCAAACTTATTTTCAATGGTCTAAGTTTTAAGCCTTTTAAAAAAGCTTCAGCTTATTATGCATATCAAGAATCAGTTTGTGTGAAACCCGTCACACTAAAATGTTCTTGGTGTTTTAGATGGCTTATCGGTAATACATACCATTATCTTGAGAACAAGTTTGGGATGGATAGTGGAAGGAATGCTTCCTCATCACATCAGGAAAACCAACAAGTAAAATTCGTATAATTTTTGCAATATTCACAGCCAAGTTTGATGCAAAGAACAATGATCGAAAATGGTGATTGGTTTTCTTCCTCTGTTATTGTGAAATGTCGGGGAGCTAAAAGATGTGATGATTTAGTGCGTTAGGTTTGGCAATGATTTCAGTTTCATCCATTTGTATGATCTAATGGTTTTTAACTTTTAACAACTTTATACATTGATTTCCACCTGTTTTTGCAAATTTAAATTTTAAATGGCTGAATTTCACTAATGTGATATTATGTCAATCATGTCATCAGTATGGAATGGGGTAATTTTAGGTCTTCACATGTTCCTAGAACATCTTCTAATTCAAGGGAATATGGCATTGGTGCACAGGTAGTTTCACGTTCCTTCTGTACTTCTTTTACCAACACGAACCCATGGAACCGTTTTAACCATAATCTTGATGTGCATTAAATCATTTTAGATTTTACGAGATGTTGGGGTTCAAACAATGAAGTTAATGACAAACAACCTTGCGAAATATAGTGGGCTCAAGGGATCTGTGAAAAATAAGCTTTTATAGAATGACATGAGTTTGACAAACCCACACAATTGAGTTAAAGAAATTTGGGGATTGTATGCTTGCTTCATGTGAATATACAAGAACCATATGAAAGTTCCATGTTCGATGTGTGTATGATCAATTTTGTTGTACTTTATATTTGCTTTCTAAAAAACAAAATTTATTATTATTGTTTTTGATATTTATAAATATTATTATCATTATTAGACCAAACTGGTTTAATAATTATGATTTAAAAATGTTCCGGTTGGATCAACCGACAAACGCTTTTTTGTCCATTCTCTTATAAAATAAATACATGATTTGATTTGAAGAGCGGTATTATTGTAACGGTCATGTGGTTATATTTTTAATAACAGTGTTGCACGCACATGAATAGATTTAGTTAATGTTCAACCATCTACCTGTTCCCAACTTTTTACTATATTTCGTTTGACCGATTTCTGGTACAGAGATAAAACGAAGCCCGAGTTTTACCATTCATGAGTAAATGTGTTGAAATAGCCGCGTCCAGGTTTGCCCGAGTTTTACCATTCATGAGTAAATGTGTTGAAATAGCCGCGTCCAGGTATGAACTACAAAAAGTTTGCACCAGTGAATGGGGTATTGACATGTATATCAGGTGTAGTAGATATCACTATAACGTGTTGGATGCAAGACTTCCTCAAATATCAAGAAATTACTTGAAGAAGACTTGTTTAATTTATGTTATTTGAATGTGCATATGATATGGAGTGTTCTTATTTTCTTTTTTCTTTGTAACACTAGCTATGATGGGATTTTGTTTGGAAGATGAGAGTTATATGAATTGTTGCACCGGGCGCGACGCTAATCATGTATGAATGAATTTGCGGACATCTCATTGTGTTATTTTGCACAATTGCGAGTATAAATTTGTATGAACAATTCATACTAACTTCCAATAAATTGTGGATTTTGAGGTGTTCCTATTCTTTTTGTGCCTATACAATGGAAACAAATTGGATGTTATAAAGAATACCTGACACTACTGGTAAAGTGAAAATCAAATTCTCAAAAGGTCATACATTTATTGTTAAGGTGGATAAAATTGTGTTAGAAGGCAACCAAGCAAATTTTCAACTATAATACAAAGTATGAGATTGTGATGGCACATAAGTTGTGGATCATAACAGCTTTGGATAGAGTCTGTAGAGCGTTATTGATATACTTCGTACTAACTAATTTTCATATAATAACACAGAGAATAACATTCTAAAGTAAATTAAATTTAATTCATGTGAAAATTTCATGTGTTAATAAATGATAAATGTAAAGTTCAATACATTTTAAAACAATATATCCGGTATTAAATACATGATAAAAAATTTATGTCAAAATCTCGTGCGTGCATGAGTATTATAACTAGTATCTATACTACATTATAAAGGAAAAACCACTATTTCTTTAATTGAAATCATAAACAAAAAAAGGAAATAGGAAGTTACCATGCATAATAAGAAACTACAACTATTTACTGCTGTAATTTCGGGGCGCTATGCGCGGGTATTCGTCTATTTTTATAAAATGAAAGATTCATAAAATATGGCTTTAAGAAAAATACTTTCACAGTTTCAACGTATAGTAACTATGACAAATTTTTCATGACCAAGTAAAAATTTTTAAGCAAATATTGACTATTACGGAGTACAAGACAATTGACGTTTGTATTTAAAAAAATTCACGACAACGTCTTTGATTTATGTTGGGGCGCCAAAAAACCGGCTAACCTGGCTAGGTTCCAAACCCTAAAAAAATTGTGTATTACTACGTAGTTGTTTATGATGGGCATCTTTTTACGGGTCTCTCAAGACATTTGGGAACTTATGACCGCCCTAGCCATAGCTGCAAAAATAAAAAAACTTAGGAGGTTGAAGACGAGCACATAAAATAGAAGAAAGAAAAAAAAAAGTAAATAAAAAAGTAGTAATTCTTTTGTCCTTTTTCTAGTTTACACGTTTTGCTTTTCAAAAATCACTATCTTATATATGTTTGATACCTTGGTTTATTAAATTTTAAAAACTATTTTAGATTTTTATAAGTCTTTTAGATTGTAGGTATATGTTTTAAAGCTAAAATGAACGTTGTTATGTTGGACTATACTTCATAAATTTTTACAAGTCTGTTTTGACTTTTTGAAGTATTTCTTTATAAACTTTAATCTTTAATAATTTTGTTTGTGTTATATATATAATACTTGATGAAAATTATACCAATGAAAAATATATTTAAAAATCAATTCATTCATATATCTTACATCATGTATTATATACCACAAACAAAAATAATTAAGATCAAAGTTGAAAGAAAAAAAAATTTCATAAAAAAACAATTATTTTAGGACATGGTAGTATTACTTGGAGGCATCCTAAAAAACAATGAAAGACAATAGTTTTGGGAAAAAAATAGGTATATTTAAATTTTATCTCCATCAACGAGATAACATATACATACGTGTATATTTTATCAGAGTCTGCACCTTCAACTATGACTTTATCATTTCGTCTATAGTGTATGCAAGTCTGTACACTTACAAATATACGTACATGTATTAGGGAACGATGTATTACATATGCTAGTTTTTTTGGTATGAATGCTATTGAAGAATTACATCATTTTATATATTTTTAGTTTGTTTATCAATACATAAAATAAATTTACCAGAGAATATTGAAAAATCACTTTGAAAACACCACTTTTTGAGTTTGGCACCACCACTCCCAGCGCTCTAACTATATAATACTAGAAAATCACTTTTATATATTCTTCTCCCGTAAAGACCACTAGACCTAGTATAAGACAACCTAAAGTTGAGTTGTCAGTGTCACTACGTATAAGAAACATTTACTAGTGGTACCCAAATAAGAAGAATGTTCTCCAATCAATTTGTTTTTAGGTTCAGATATGATATAATCATGAGTATTTCACTTTATATATATATTGAAATTACATAAAGGTGATAGAGAAACGAACAACAAGATGTATCGTTAGCTTTTATTGGATTGCAGAATTGTTTATTTTGAAAACAACATTTGTGAATATACATGTCGTAACATTACTATGGATAACTCGTGAGACTCTGTTCAAAAGTTCCAGCGCCTCATATGCATAACTCAAACACAAAATCAATAGCTAGATTCTTGGGACTCGCTTAACAGTGACATGATATGATATGGGCAGTTCGGGCATCAAGTAAGTAAGGGGCATCAAATTCTTTGAGATGATGTGTTATCTCACTACAACATTTGATGCCTTCCCCGTTGACAAAAAGCCGGTTTTTCCCTTGACATGACGTCGGGGAAACATAACGTCGGGGATTCGACGCCGGGGAAGCCGTGTCGGTACAATGAACCCCGACAGCTTTTCCGGACGTCCACGTGGGCCCCACACGTTTTTCAGTCAAGTGATACTAAAAGTTTGACCAAACTTTTCCCTGACGACATGACCCCGAGAAAAGGTTTCATGGGTAAACCAAAGTCAGCGTTATTAACTTATTAATTAATTAATTAATTAATATCTTGCAAAGCTGGTCAAATAAAGTCAAATGGGGAAACCTTTCTCCGACGACATGTCACCGGGGAAAGGTTTAGGGAGGTCAAACATAGTCAAACTGGGGAATACTTCCCCCAACGACATGTCGTCGGCGCCCAGTAAAACTGCTGCTGCACAACAACAGTTTTCCAGTTTTTTCTCGAAATTTTTTTCGGAAAAAAGCTACCAAAACGTGAACTTGTACAAAACCAGAAAACATGCTAAACACGACCAAAATACGTGTATAATGGCTAAACGACTTGTATATATACGCTAAACACGACCAAAACCCATCTAAAACATTACAAAGGCTATAAAACGGGTGTTCTATACAAATCTAGCTCTCAATCTACAAAACATGCAATATCCGCAAGATACAAGTCGCCAAAAGTTTATATAACATGTTCAAAATATACAATAACCATATACGGGTCGCCAAAATATAGTTTAAGACACAAAATGACCCATACGTACCCATATATGCTAATGACCCTCGTCATCGTCCCTGACGACATCCTCATACCCGCCCTTGTGATCATCCACACCCTTGCCACTCCCACTCATGCCTCTAGCCCCGTTGCCCGAGCCTATCTCACTCTAGGAACCAAGCTGGCTAAGTAACTAGGCCATTCGAGTGTCACTCATAACGACGCTTTTCAGCAAGTCGATTTCTCGCTTTAATTTTAGGCCTTAGCCTGCTGGTCTCTCTTGACGAGCATATCATCAATCTCATCCTCGAAGTGCGTACCTCAAGGATGAGAGCCAAATATTGGGGTCTTGCCCCGCCCGACAACCTGCCTACCCCTCCCGGGAATGTGACTCCGTTGCTTGCCCTTTATGACCATGGAAAGTATCTGCTTCTCGGTGTAAGGCACCCCGGTGGGCGTATTGGCTCCCAAATCCCTTAACTTGATCATTTGTTCATATGTAGTGACAACAAAACGAGAAAATGAATGAATTAGTCGGGTTAGTACATTATGTTTCAATAAATCATTAAAGTGCGTGTTTTGAAAAAAAAAACAATACATACATATTGAAGTCGGTCATCCTCTTGCGCCCATACGCCTTCATGAGTGTGTAGGTCGTAGAAGCTGGATATGAGGTGTCACACCCCGAATAAGGCGGAAACACAAGGCGTGACGAATGATTGATCGTCATAACACAAGATAACAATATAGAGAAAACTAAAATGCATATCATAAAAGTGTTACGACGCCTCTGACAACAAATATGAAACTTGAGTCAAGACAAGTCGAAGAACACAACACATAGTCTAAGTATTACAACCAAGCTCCCACACATGGGGGTAATACATGTCTTAAGATAATCTAAAAGCTAAATTAATTCAAAGTTCCAAATGCAAGTCTTTCGAGGTAAGATCCATGAAGGATACCTTTAGGTCTGCTAAAGCTTGCTATCCTGATCTCATTGATTTTTCACAATACCTAAAAATGATACTCGAAAGGTTAACATTACGTTGGTGAGCTCGTAGGTTTAGAAGTAAATCCAGTCGTTGTGCTAGAATTTAAGAGTGTGGACAATAGTGCAATATGAAAGCAGAATGCATACATTAGTAATTAGATCATCAACACATCAACACATCATACCAGGGTATCCCAACCCAAATCAACATATCAACACATCATACCAGGGTATTCCAACCCAAATCAACATATCAACACATCATACCAGGGTATTCCAACCCAAATCAACGTATCAACACATCATACCAGGGTATCCCAATCGAAATCAACAAATTATTAGAATTCCCGCGCGCTTATAGTCCTCCGGACCTATCGCCTACCACCTGGAGCTACATAGTCGGCTAAATAGTGTGGTGCAGAAATTCACATTGGAACTTTGCATAAATAGATTTCATAGTATTCACATAGTGTTCGAATAACATTCATATAGTGTTCACGTAGCATTCATACACACAATCATAGGCACTTAGCATTGTCCAAAAAGAAATAAGAGATTTTGCGCAGTAGTAAAAGTAGTTGAAATAAATTTTGAGTATCATTTTCCCCTAACGGAAAAGAGTTTGAGAACATGGGGCTACGAGAACTCACCTTTAAACAAGTGAAAAGTAGCTGAGAATATGATCAAACAATTGTATGCAACGACGTCCAGACACGACCTAATCCAGTTAATGTTCGATTCAAAAATGTGTTTTCAAATGTATGATTGAGGTTGATGCATAGAAGTCAAAATGTGCGTTATGCGGTCACTTTTAATGTTAATGGTCGTGTGATGGTTGGTGATTTAGACTCGAAGAAGATATATCATAGTATGTATGGTAGATAGTATTAGGGGTGGCAATTCGGGTCGGGTTCGGGTTGGCGGGTTCGGGTTAACAGGTTGGCGGGTCAGAATACTTCAACCCGAACCTGACCCATTTAAATAATCGGGTCAGTTATGTCAACCCTAACCTGTTTAAACATAACCCGAACTTGACCCATTTAACCCGTATATATATTTAGGTTGGCGGGTTAAATAGGTTACACGGGTTGAATAGGTTAAACGGGTTTTGGGTTAACCCATTTAACCATTTTTATATACAAAAGTTGACACATTACACGGGTTAAACAAGTTAAATAGGTATGTGGGTTGACCCGTTTAACTCATTTAACCCGTATAATAAAATATTAATAATTTTTAATTTAAGGAAAAAATCTTAAACGGGTTGGCGGGTCGACCCGATTAATTTATTCCCAACCCGAACCTGACCTGTTTAATAAACGGGTTAGATGGGTTGACCCAAAACCGACCCGAATCTATTTAGACTCAACCCAAACCTGTTAATTTCCGTGTCGGTTTCAGGTCGGGTTTCGTGTCGGGTCAGAAATTGCCACCCCTAGATAGTATATGCTTATACCACTTAAGAAAATAGACGAGTAAACTATCAAGACTCATATAATAGTTATTAATAAATATGTTTCGCTAATATATCTGGTAGTCTTAAATTACCTAGTCTAATTGTATTAGTTATAAAAAGTGACACGTTTTAGTTACGCTAAATCATAAATAGAAGTTTTAAAATTTATAAAATTATAAAATATATTTTCGTCTTTCCGTTGGTTTATTAAAATAATAATATTTTATTATTTCGTCTTTTGTCGGATTTCTAAGAAATTATGTTTTTAGTAAAATATTCTAAGTATAATAGTTTTATGAAATCTCGGCATGACCCGTTCGTTTATAAGACGTTTCCAAGGTTTTAAACCTTATTTTTCAAATACTTTCCCTTAAATAAATCAATTCCGACAAAATGATCAAAAATCCACATTTCGCGACGTTTATCAAGACGCATTCTTCAAATAACTATTTGACTATCAAGATATATATATATAAGTATAAATCGTTGCCAAAAGTCCAATTTTAGCCCTCAAAATAACTAGTTTTAGCTTATTGGGCCTTGAGGCCCATTAGTAGTCCAAAATATTGTTTATTAGTTTCAAAACCCATTTTAGACCCATTATCAAGCCCATTAAGAACATAAGTCCAACGAATAATCCACAAAAGAAGCCAAGGCTCATGGACCAAGACTAAGCCATGGTTTTGGGCTTAGCTTATTAGTCCGTGGCCTTTTAAGCCCATAATAAGCTATCCGTAGCTATAATTATATATAAGTAATAGGCACTTTCGAAAAGTCCGTTTTAAGCGTTTATATGATTAGTTTTTGCTTATTGGGCCTTAAGGCCCATTAGTAGTCCAAAAATATTATTGTTAGTTTTAAGATTCGATATAGGCCCATTACTAAAGCCCATTAAGAAAGTAAGTCCAATGAATAATCCAAGAGAGAAGCCAAGGCTCATGGACCAAGACTAAGCCATGGTTTGGGCTTAGCTTATTGGGTCGTGGCCTTTTAAGCTCATAATAAGCTATCCGTAGCTTATTAATAAGCCGGAAAGCAACACGAGTTCTTAAATATCAAAATAAGCTATAATCAAAAGCCATGAAAATAAGCCGGACCATAATAAGGTCCACAATAAGCCGCGGCTTATTAGGCCTTATTGGGTCTTGGGTGATATAAGCCCAAAAACCATACACGTATAGTTTAAATAAGCTAATAAGCTACGTAGTATTTTTGTTCTAGGATAAGCCATCATAATAAGCTATATAAAATATGACAAGAATATGTAATAACCAAAACCACTTTCCTTACGACCTTATTATGTCCGAAATAAAATGAGCCTATAAATGAGTTGTATAGGCTTATTTTTAAGTCGAAAATAGAAATATGCTACTAAGTATATATATGTTATTCAACCATCACAACCAAAATAATAAAATGGTATTTTTCTTATCTCCTTTACCCGAGTTCGAACCCACGAACACCCTTTTATATTTATTTGTAAAATTTAAGCTTTCGATTTTTAGAAAACGCACCGTACAACTAAATCAACAACCCACACGTTGTTTTAATGACACCATGCCTATTAGAATTAACCTGGAAGTGTTTAATCCTCCATGTTTCTTGATGAAAAATAATTATTATGGTGTTTGTGTGTGTGTTGGAGTTCGGACGCAAGAAAGAAAAGGAAAATGGAGAACAAAATTGAAGTGTGTGTAAAATGAAATGAGATGTGTGTGTTTTGAAAAGATATAAGACAAAAGAGTGTACCATGGTTGAGACAAACTAGCTAAAATGTTTCCTTGTTGTCTCTTGTGGGGTTCGACCGGCCATAAGAATCCTAAGGGTTCCTATGTGCGTTTTGGCTCTTGTCGGGTTACTTAACAATCAAAACTCGTGATTTAAAATGTGACCCGAAGTTTTCTTGTATTTTTAATGAATGTAAAAAATGTTTTTACTTAAACTTTGACTATTTACACTATAGGTTTTAGGGTTAACTTGTCTTAGATTTGATATGGACATTAACAGACGTGTTGGGATGCGTTATTTGATATCTTAAGCCGTTTGCAGGACAACCTCCTGAAAATTGATCAAATATAAGTATAATCATCTACAATGAGATAATTAAAGAGAATAATAGCACTAACGATCAAATAGATAATAAACCGATTACCATAAATCACGAAAATCGATTTGAGAGAAACAAAAAATGCTAATAGTCAAAGGACTTAAAATAGAACATTATGAACTAGAAAATACACAAGGGTTACATTAGGGAAGGGTACTCATGGTTCTCGTCAATCTGCATCTGTACATACACAAGCATATAATATGAAACAAATAAAAAATGA
>BQNB010040959.1:0-30000 GCA_026074375.1 Tanacetum coccineum | reverse complement strand
AATTGACAAAGTAATATTTCCATTTATTCATCAAAAGAAACGTCCCTTTTGAAGCAAGAATTGATTTTCCTTGATATCTAACATAATGCATGAAAGGATCTTTGAACAACCATAAATTTGCTTGAAAAGACCTGACAAAGACTTCTGCAAGATGCTCTATTTTTCCATAGAAATTGATTCGTTCAATAAGGGCTCCAGAAGATGTTGATCGTAAGTGAGAAGACTGGTTACGGAGAAAGAGGAAGCCAGATTCATATTCACCTACATGAAAAGTATATAGGAAGAAGAATAATCTGTTTTTTCTTTTTGAAAAAGAAGAACTAACTTTCTTTGAATTTGAAGTAATAAGACTATCCCAATTATGACACTCATGGAGAAAGAATCTTAATAAATGCAAAGAGGAAGCATCTTTTATCCAATAGCGAAGAGCCTGAACCAAGATTTCCAGATGGGCTGGGTAAGGTATTAGTATATCTAATACATAATTTAAATGTGAAAAATTGTCCTCTAAAAAAGAAAATATTGAATGAATTGATCGTAAATTATCGAATTTAACTACCCCTTTCTTTTCTAGGGAAGATATTACTCGCAGAGACACTGGAATTTCCAGAATGATTGAAGAAACCTTTGACATTACTTGCGAATAAAAAAATATTGTTGTGCCCCAATTGTTTAGAATCATTAACAGAAAGAATAAAATGATTCTGTTGATACATTCGAATGATTAAACGTTTCACAATTAGTAAGTTGAATTTATTGTCATAACCTACATTTTCCAACAAAATAGATCTATTTAAACCATGATCATGAGCAAGTACATAAATATTCTCCTGAAAGATAAGTGGATATAAGAAAGAGTGTTGTTGAGATCTATCTAGCCCTAAATAGCTTTTGAATTTCTCCATTTGAAATTCTATTTAAATGAAAGGTAGAGGATTTTTGGGGTTATAAATGATACATAGTGCGATACAGTCAAAACAAGGTATTATAGTACAAACCAAATAGATACCTCGGATCCAGATAAACTTATCAACGGATTCTCTATCCTCTCTTTTTCCATTTAAATTGAAGTATTTATGTTCGTTTTCATTATAGGATAACAAGATGATTAGAAATCCTTTACTTTTTTCAACCTAATCGCTCTTTTGATTTTGGAAATTTTTTATCAATATACTGTTTCTTATACACATACGTTTCCATTATGAAATGGAGAATGATAATATTTAGGATTCATTAAAAAATAAAGAATAAATTCCTGGGAGAAAGCCTTCCCGTATTGGGCACTAATATTTTTTTAACGTCTAATTAGATCGGGTAATCGTTCAAATTAAGAACGGAAGCTCGTTGCTTTTTCTTTCCCTAAAAAAAATGAAATGAATTGAAGCTTTGAGGCCCTATCCATTTATTAATTCGACCCAACTTGAAATTGACTTTGGTTTCCTACCTTTCAATAAATTAAAGAAGGCTTTGTACCGAGCCGGAAAGAATAAAATATTCTCAAAACTCTTAATTGATACGACATGCTATTTTTTCCATTCATTCCCTTTCAGGATCAGTCGTGGTCTTCCAAACTTTACCGATGGTATGGACGAATCCCTCGCTTCATCTAAATGTGTAAAAGATCCTAGCCGCACTTAAAAGCCGAGTACTCTACCGTTGAGTTAGCAACCCAAATAGAAAAAGGGGTATGTAGATACAATCAGAATAAAAAAAAATTCTTAAATCAAAGCATTAATTTAATCTACGAAATCAAAAATAGAAAAAAAAATTCTAATCTATTTGGAACATAAAAATGACTAAATTAGATGAAAAAAAAAATTCCCGATCAAAATAAAAAAAGACATGTAAAAAATGTGGACCATCCCCTATTTCTATGTTATACACTTTTTCAATCAAAAATCCGGGTATCAAATCCAACGAACCCATCATTTGAATCAACAGGTAAAAAATCAAACCTATGGGACGGAAATAAATAGAACTGCTTATCACGATGAATTATATTTGTTCGATACAATGTTGTCAATATAAACATTAAGAAAGGAATACGATGAAAAAAAAAACAAGAACTGAAATGGAAAGAATAGTAAAAAAGGGACTTGTGTTGGATTGGCACTGCATATACATATCTACTAAAAATTTTAGTTTAGATGGAGAATAATAATAAACAAAGAATAAACAAAGAAGAAGTAGAAAAAGTATTTATGCAATCAAGAGTGTATTGAATCCATATAGAATAAAGAACTTCGATTCCTTGTTTCTTACTTGATATTAGAGGTCGAATGAAAACCATCCAATTGCAGGTCAGGTAATGCCAAAATATTTCTATTTTGTGAGGATGAATCAAATAAGGGTTTCCTTAGAAAAGGATTCTATCAAAAAAGATTCTATAAAAACAATGATAACTAGATACGAATATAAGAAGAAAAGAATAGAAGAAGAAAAAAAGGAAATAAAAAAACATAGTATAGAAAAGATATCCAAAATGATATAGAAATCATTATCCTACCCTTATTTTTTATTTCCTTAATTTCATTTCATTTCATTTCATTTGATTAGGGCAAAACCTCTGCCTTTTTTAAAATATCCTGAACAGTTCCTGTAGGCTGAGCACCTTTTTCAAGGAAATAGAGAATAGCGGGAACGTTTAAATAAGTTTGATTCTTGATCGGATCATAAAAACCCACTTTCTGAAGATCTCTTCCTTCTCTTCGGGATCGAACATCAATTGCAACGATTCGATAGACGGCTCATCGGGATAGATGTAGATGAAAAAGAACCCCCCCCCTAGAACCGTATAGGAAGTTTTCTCCTCGTACGGCTCGAGAAAAAATGATGTTTTGTCTATGGATAAAATTAGAATAAATAGAAAATCTGTAAAATGAATTAGTCTATAATATCATTTCAAATTTCAATTTAACTCATAGTAAGTTTTATTTAGCTTCCTTCCTGAAAAAAAAAATCATTTGTACTCATAACTCAAGTTGAATATATAATAATAATAAAATAATTCTCAAATATATTAAAGATTTTTCTTTAAGATATTTTTTTATTTTTTTTATTGAGTGGTCTTTAACCCACCGTTTTTGTCTCGTTTAAAATTGATTTGGATTCTTTCCGTGAGACAATTGAAGTGGTGTTTCCTTGTTCTGGGATCCTTTATTTTTGTTTTAAATCATTGGGTTTAGACATTACTTCGGTGCTTCTTAATCCTTTCAAAATGGTAGCAACATACCCCTTTTGGGATTTCTTTCTATCAAAGAATCATACCGAGGTTGATTCACGCGCGATACACTGTCGATCGAAAAAGTTTTAGCCGTTCCAACAATTTTGAAAATTTGTTCGAATGGAATCCTTTCGATTTCTATATCGAAGATATACTTACGAAGTTGTTCCAATTTATTAATTGGCATTAACCCTAGATCGTTGCCCCTGAGAAATTAATAAATACTTTCTACTCGAGCTCCATCATGAACTATTTACATTAGAACCCAATAAAAAAAGAAGGGTTCTAGTAGAATAGAACAAACGACGTCGAGCCAAGAGCACCTTCATTCCTATATAAAATGGTGGGTGTAACAATAAGAATCCACACCGGATCGTGTCCTTCAAGTCGCACGTTGCTTTCTGCCACATCGTTTTAAACGAAGTTTTACCATAACATTCCTTTAATTTGGAACCAGTATGGAATTGATTCAATTATGGAATCATGAATAGTCATTGGTTCAGTCGGTACAGAGACATAGTTATTTATATTTAAATATTTAATAACATAGATAATAAAGATTTTTCTGAAGAAATTTTAGCAAAATGACATCTTTTTTTTGTCTGAATAAAAGATTTTTCTATAAATATCTATCTCAAAAAAAATCTAACAGAAATATTAACAAATCAAAATATAGAAATAACATAACTAACAGAAATTGCACAAATAAAATAAATAAATTCTATTTGACTTTGCCTCTTCAAGTGACTCAATAAGATAGACTGACCATTTCCAACTTCCCAACCTAGAAGGAATCATTACAAATCTTGATAGTTAAAAAAGTTTTCTACTTCTACATCATTATTTGAGTCAAGTTTTACTCCTTTTTATTATCATAAAAAAGCAAGATCTGTGTGTGTGTGTGTTTTTTTTTTCAAATTGAATTGTCAATGATGCAAAGCAAATAAGCTAAATGGTTCGAACAATAAAAAGAAATATCATTGTTAAATATTTTAATTTTGATATTTTAGGGATCCAATTTCATTTTCACAAAAATGGAAACACTATTGTCACTGAAATAGGATAACCATATATATATATGTAATTGCCCTTAGTTATTACATAAATTTATTCGCAAGTTTGTTTTGCCTTATGTTCTGACACAAATGAAACTCAAACACGTGTGTGTGTGTGTGTGTGTGTGTAGTTAGGATCAAAGGAGAAGTTTTTTTAAAATAAGAAGGATAAGAAGTAACTATAACCACATATTCGAGATGCACCGACTTAAATTAGATGCATCTCTATAATATTAGATGCATTATAATGCATCATAATGTGTTTTCTAGCCTTTATTTAGATGCATATACGTATATTAGATGCATTTCATAATTTCTCTTCTTTTTTGTTCCTCTGCATGCTCGAAATAATAAAATATCCAATTTGCACCATCTACACATCAAAATTAAACTTTTCGAAACTCTAAATGGTGCATCTAGATGAATAAAAATGCATCTAATGCAAAGTATTGCATTCTCAAAAATGTGTGGTTTTTGCATCACTTCTCACCTCTTCTTATTTTAATTTACGTCTCACTGGATTCTACTTATATATAATATATATATATATATATATATTTTATTATTATACTAATTTATATGATATATACTTTAAATAATATTATATATTATATTATATTATGGGGAGTTCTTGGTAGGAAATATAGTTTTTTGTTAGAGAATATATTTGGCCAAATGGAAATTTTAGTACGTATTATTTCTTTTTTTTAATCCAAAAAGGGCCATAATAGTAAAAACTTTTTGTCAACTGTTCTTTTTAATTTTATTTTTATAAAAATTCGTTTTTTAAGCTTTATAATTTTTGAAAAAATTCAAAATTATTGTTTTTACGTGTACGACTTCTAAAAACATGTGTGCACTTTTCACTTTCTTGTCCAATTCATTTGAACAAATGTGCACGCCTTTATGAACATATGTGCACGATACGCTTTCTCATCAAATTCATTAGAACATATGTGCACGTTGCTTTTTCTCATCAAATTCATTAGAACATATGTGCACGCTGCGCTTTCTCATCAAATTCATTAGAACATAGGTGCACGCCTTCCAAAAACATGTATCTTTCTGGTGACCACACAAACTTCAATCGAAAGCGTATTTATAAAGCACCAAAAACACAATCCCTGTTGTGAAACAAAAACTAAAAATTTAATTTAATCACATTAATAACAACTAATGCGATTTTAAACCATGACAACTAGAATAACATATATGCACATTCTTTGTCTTTATCAAATAAATGGTTTGGATGAGTTTATAATTTTAAAAAAAAATCTTACAATTCACAAATCTTCTTATACTACTATACGACAACAATAAAAGGAAAACAAATTAAATGCTTAATCATTAACCTACTGCTATAAAAATTAAGTGTATTATCCCCACCTAAACCGGTTACAGAAAAACAAGAAAATGGTGATTCATGTTTAACCTGCTGCTATAAAAATTGAAAAACTACTATTTTTTTAATAACAAATAAACAGACTTGGTCAAATAAAATAACAAAGGCTAATCAAAGAAAAAACAAAATAAACCAACGCTTGAAACCTAGTTCAAAAAAAACCAACGCTTAGAACATTAATTTTATGATGTTCGAATAAACAAAGTTGCATGAAATTAAACAAATTGTAAACAAGAAACAAAATTAACGAACTTAATCAACTGGGATATACATGAAGCCCAACTCTGACCCATGTTCATTTTCTTTTAATTAAAGATCAACACTTTGAGCAAAATTAATAAGAGTACCACCAAGGACCCATCAAGCGTGAGTCTAAATAACACATCAATCATTAATTTTATATCATTCATTCAGAAATTGATATTTTATTTCAAGTTATATTCACCAACTAAACTTCTATGTATGCAAAAACACAAAGCGTTTAAACAACACTTTTGATACTGGGTGTGTAAACAGAATATTCCTACTTCAAGTTCAAAATTGCTCACAAAAAGTGAAACACAGATAAATAAATAAATAATAAAACATACAAAGTCATCCTAATGTTGATGAATAATATTAGGTTCGGTGAAAAGTAGTTGCTGCATAACATTGCTCAGTTTCTTCTTCTCATACTAAGTCACTAAACCACGAAGTTCCATAAAGCATTGTTAAAAACAAGATACTTTTATCAAATTTTTCAAGTCGTTGAACTTACGGTTGAGCCCGCCAGCCATATGTATCAGCCTTACGTAGATATTCATCTGCCCACTGGTCTAATGCATTGGCCAGGCTTCGTAATGCATCAACCCGTCCTATTGTATCAGCTCATTGTTCTAGTGACTTAGACCGTTTTTCCGCATGAGCCTTTAGGTTCAAGAGTTAAGTCTGATGTTTCATTGCAACATTCTGATGTCTCAAAACATTTGCCCGTCGTTTCAAAACATCAAACCTTTTGTTTGATGCATGCAAAATCCATCCCAATTCATAATCCATATATACATAAACACCGGACGGGAAATGATTTACCTCGTCGTATTCAATTCAGTTGACGCCTTCACAATGTCCAAAGGTCTATGAAGGTCTTTAAGTGACTCATTTGGGATTTCTTATTAAAACTCTAACATAATAAAGTTGACTAAGTAACCTTAAGTAACTTAATAAATTTAAGAAACAGTTACAAAGTTAGCTTAAAGATAAAAGTGTTACAAGGTTGAAGATATAATGATCTTGGAAATGCTCACCAAATTCGTCAAGCAGAGCTTCATCGTAGCGAGTGGTCACAAATGATGAGCTTGTTCTTCCAAAGTTGGTTCCATCATGACACTAAGGGTGCGTTTGGTTTGTTATTTGGAATCACAATGGGTATGACTTTCAGAATAACATGGAATGATAATGGGAATGAAATTGGAAAGGAGGCACATAAGCCTCCTATGAGAGAGCCCACAAATTAATATATGATTCCAATTTTTGATAACCACAATAATCTACCAAACATCACTATCATTCTAATATGATTCTTTTATTACCATAGGCCTAATACCTAAAAAACCCTTAATCTAAATTATACGACTGAAAGGTTATTTAACATGTTTTCTCTATTTGAAACAATAGTTGGCTAAAAGGCAATTTTATACCATATAGTAATTAGTCATGCTTCCATTATTCATAAAGAACCGATGGCATCTTACCCGAGTATTGCTTTAAAATTCCAGTTATGTAACCTTTTTATTTCTTTTCCTATTCTAGAAAACTGAAACATTTGTAAGCTTTCCTCAATGAGACAATCACATCAGCGTGAGTCAACTAAAAGAGTTTAACCTTGAATGTCGATGTCTATGCAAAGTCGACCAAATGCTGATGATGTTTAATGAAAAGTTTCTAGCTAATGGTGGTTTATTGGGCTTTAAAACTTAAAACTTGTGTATAACATTAACATATTGCTTATGCAGTTTGTTATTTTGTATCACTACTATGTTGGAATGTGTTCAGTTAACTATCGATTTTGGCTTCAAGAAACATGGTCAACCTTCGGTTACATGTGTGTAACCTGCCGGAAAAAGGGACGTATCCGTGTTAAGTTTCTGACAAATGTTTCTTTATATCTTGACTTTATCATGGGAAGTGAAAGTGCAATTGCCAGCCATCGTTTGGGTAGAAGAGAATCAACGACATGTAGAGTTGTGAGCCGTGTTAAACATCGATGGAAAGATGAAACCTTTGGAGATGAAAAAGAGAGTGTCGAAGTTGGGGTTTACATATTTCTCGAGAGATGATGCCGTTGAAGTTGCCGCATTTTCTTAAATCTCTAAGGAGCTTCCCTACATGATTGTTTCGGTTTCTTTGAAATACCAAGCTGTAGAATAGCTTGTGATATATATACCGTAATTAACAATAATAAAATGATCCAGATTTGGGATCTGGTCACCAAGCAAGAGGTCACTTTCTTAACCCATTGACTTTGTTTAAATATTGAAAACACGATTCATTGGTCATTAACCTGTTGTATAAGGAGGGGGAGGTTAAACATGTAGACCCTGAAGGTTTTAGAAATATTATATTTTAATTCATGCTTTACATGGTTAAAATGGGTTAAACATGTCTACCGCCAACCAGAACAATATAAAACATGTTTAGATAAACGGTCGTGTTTGGGTTGACACGGCTGACCAATTTACTTAAACAAGTCGTGTTCGAGTATAACTATCCTGACCCGCCAACCCAAACCCGACCTAAGGAACTACTAATGGACTATCTGTTTTAGTTTTAGATCAAAACTGATGCATAATTTATATTTTTTAGAAAGCAGAAGAGTAGAATTTCAAAAGTAACTACTGATGTGGGACTACAAACCAAGGGATGACACGAACAACGAAACCAAACCAAACACGAAGCATTAATCCATAAAGCACCTATGAACACCACATTAAAGAACCATATTTTACCACATAAATAACTTATACAACGAGCCCAAACAGGTCACAACAACTAATAATGTATGCCAATAAACATGTTCTACCTGCTAATGGTATGATCACTGAATAATTGAAACACATACGGGCACACTGTTTAATTATATGAGTTCTATCCCAAATTTCTCGCCGTTTAACAAAATTACTCATTTCCAATTCCGCTAAGTAACAACCTAACAGGTCTGACGATCCGTGCTGCAATCGTCAAAGACAGCTAGTCGCAGGCGATATTCTCGAGAAATCTCTAAGCTTCATGCGTGTCCTGGAGTATGCGATGTCTAGTGTACCCCAAAGACAATCTGCTCAAGTCTTTATAGTTGAAGAGAGTTGTGTGTAACAGATCTTGCACTTACATACCTACACTAAAACCATAGCCATAACCAGCAGAGTAATACATCATCCCCCAGATTCAAAACACACCGCCTTAGATACCCATAATGATAACTGCTATCCGTCTGTTTGCTATTAGTAGGATTTGGGTTTATGCATTCGCCTTTTTATGACAAGAACACCATCTTCTCTCCAAATCACACGTTCTTCACAAATTGTGGCTGCTATCACTGCATACATTTTATGTTCCTAGCAATAATAGTTCAAGTAATAAACTTCATTAGCCACCACAAATCAAAATTTACAAAAACACTTAAGGACACTAATTTTATTTCAAAAGATCTAGATTTTAGTTATCAAGGTTTAATATTATTGACGTGATTTACAAAATCTATAGTTATTAAGGCAAAAAAATGCAAGATTCGGACACAAAGGCAACAACCTATTCTCATCATCCGAATCACTACACTTGCCAACTAATAAAATTGTAATTTTTGTCTTTTTGTTAAAGACCTTGGCTTAAATAGATGCCAAAGGTCGAAGTGTCTAGATATTGAAGTCGAAAAACGACATATAGATAGTAATGCAAAGAAGAGCGTATGCCTTTTGAAGAACAATGTATTTCAAATATACCTGTGAATGATGGTGTACATGCTTTCCACTGTTAGGAAGTATCAAATATTGATTTAATAAACAGAAACTAAAAACATCAGTAGACAAACTAACCAGTGGTTTTTGGATAGATATAGAACTTATTGCTTTCAATTAGCTAGGTGCTTCTTGTCCTCGTCGTTGTCTTCTTTCTTAAAGAACAATTACTCATGTGTGTTAGTAACTTGATGTTTAGCAAGATTTCTATAAAAAATAAAAAGAAAGAGCGTGATTAGGTGATGTTAATCTTTGCAATATGTAAGTAAATAACAAATAACCCATAAAGGGAAAATTTCATACGATAAAGAGAATACACAATAATGTTAAAGCTCATGTTACAACTTTTACTCTACCATACATCGTCTAAATCTATATAATAACCATGAGGACATACTTAGTTACTAAATAATTGTTGTTTTTATATGTATATATTCTCTTAGTGGAGACATGGTTCTGAATGTGGTTTTTTTTTGTATCACTGACACGAGTTTACACTTGTGTGCCAATTTATTCAGCTGTTTAAAAAGGCAACATACGTACTAAATACGATTTTGTAGGTTGCATCATTAAAATTACAGGTTGGCCAAGTTTATAGGAAATTTTGACCCATTAAGCCAGTTTTAATATGACCCATTAGAGATAAAACACAAACCAACTTGATAAATAAAGGAAACAATATAGCCAAACCAATAAAATAAAATGTGAAATAAAAAAAGCAAACCGTACATGCTCCCCATAGAAGCCCTGGCAACTCAACACTGCGAACAACCTCCTCAAGCTTCTTCATATCTGTTTCATCATCCCATGGCTTTACGTCCATAAAAACCGATGATTTTCCACCTAACAAAGTTTTTATGCATGATGTACGACTGACTATTAAAGAACAGAACTTGCATCCTAAAAGGTAGTTAATTCTCTAACATGTCAATTTTGAAAACAAAATAAAAAAATTAGGCATTCGACTTGGTGAGTGTAAAAGGCCACCACATATAAAAAGGTTATAAAAACCAAGAAAACATATCTAAGAATTTCAAAACATAAATTCTTCCGAGTGTTTGACAAACTCTGATTACTAAATCATATATAAAATGACTAATAAAGGACATTATTGTGAGAAACATGAGATCTATTATAACATGAAAGTGAAGACTACTCAGATTAAGTTAAAAATTAAGATGCATGCCAAATAGGCAAACACTAACAAATCATAAAATGTGATATTTATAGAATAAAGGGAAATAAATGAGCCAAGACCATGGTTCAGAAAATAACCTCTCCCTATAGGATGGGTCTGTAGCGACTCTGACATAAAGTAGCTTATCGAAATGACCAAGCCTTAGAAGTGTTGCTTCTATAAAATCCGGTCTGTTGCTTGCTCCTATTATAAAAAAGTCCTAAAAGTAGAAGTTTTGGAAAGATAACTAAGCATAACAAAAGAAATATTTGAACAAAGAAGAAATCAACTATTATAAAGTGACATACCTGGGAAGAATCATTTAGGCCATCTATTTCTGCAAGCATCTGATAACACAAAACCAGTGTAAGCATTTACAGACATAGTGAAATATAACTAAACAATGAGACAAGCAGAGTGTAAATCCTTATGATGTAATGCCTAACCTGAGAAACTACACGGTCCATAACTCCCCCAGAATCGCCAGAAGCACCTCTAGCTAGAGCAAGAGAATCCAGTTCATCAAAGAAGATCACACATGGACGCGCTGCTTGAGCCTGCAAAACAGCTCATTCTCATGTTGTGAATATTAGATACGTAACATTAGTAAAACTCCCAATATGTGTAAATATGTTACGCCATGGGGGCATTAGTAAAACTCCAAATATGTGTAAATATGAAAGAATTTAGTAACTAAGTATGTCCAACTGGAATAGAAAATTGTTGTTAAAAACAATCATGAAAAGACATCATTAAAATACTTATTCTTCAACCATCTCAGCAAAACTGAAGGTACAATCAGCCAGTCTATGAGTTTTCAAGCATGTATACCTGTTCAGAAAACAACACGCGGAGCTTTGAAAATGAATAAGTACAAAACTTGATCTAGAAGTAGTCACTTGCATGTATCAAGGCTGATGAGAAAAAGCTTGATGACATACGTGTTGTCCGAGACTTCCCTGAGGTATTTCCAGACGATCTGTTAGGTTTACCTCTTGTGCGAGAGATAGAATTTCGCATTGATCTGATTCCAGGCGCATCGCCAGTTGTTAGATCTCCATACCGGTTAGCCCCTTCAGAAATGTTAGAATTATCGAACCAGCTTAAAGAACTTCAAGAGAAGGGTTTTATTCGACCAAGTCACTCACCATGGGGAGCACCCGTGCTCTTTGTCAAGAAGAAAGACGGTGCGATGAGAATGTGTATTGACTACAGGGAATTAAACAAGTTAACTATAAAGAACCGCTATCCTCTCCCCAGAATTGACGACTTGTTTGATCAATTACAAGGTGCGTGTTGTTTCTCCAAGATAGATCTTCGTTCGGGATATCATCAGTTGAGAGTCCGAGAAGAAGATATACCGAAGACCGCGTTTAGAACCCGATATAGGCATTTTGAGTTCACAGTTATGCCATTTGGGCTGACGAACGCGCCAGCAATATTTATGGACTTAATGAACCGCGTCTGCAAGCCGTATTTGGACAAATTCGTAATTGTGTTCATTGACGACATCTTAATCTACTCAAAGTCAGAAGAAGAGCATGAAGTCCACCTGAAGACGATTTTAGACTTACTCAAGAAGGAGAAGTTGTACGCCAAATTTTCAAAGTGCGAATTTTGGTTACAAGAAGTACAGTTCCTAGGACATGTGGTCAACCATGACGGTATCCACGTGGATCTTAGCAAGGTTGAGTCGGTCAAGAACTGGAAGACCCCTGAGTCACCAACAGAAATCCGTTCATTTTTAGGATTGGCGGGTTACTACCGGAGATTTATTGAGAATTTCTCCAAGATCGCCAAGCCCCTCACCCTGTTGACTCAAAAGAATAAGACATATGGGGGGTGTGGGGGGAAAGGAACAAGATGAAGCTTTCCGCATTCTCTGAAGGAAAGCTATACAAATGCTACCTAGTGTTAGCACTCCCCGATGGACCAGACGACTTTGTGGTCTATTGTGATGCATCGAAACAAGGTTTTGGGTGCGTGCTGATGCAGCGGGGCAAAGTGATAATGTATGCGTCAAGACAGTTAAAGAAGCATGAGAAAAATTATACACCTCACGACCTGTAATTGGGTTGTTGGTGGTGTTCGCCTTAAAATCGGAGAACATTATCCTTTATGGGATGGAAAAATGTTATCACACTGACCACAAGAGTCTCCAGTACATATTCGACAAGAAGATTTTGTATATGCGCCAACGGCGTGGATCGAGGCGCTCAGTGACTACGAGTGTGTGATCAAATCACCTAGGCAAGCAAACTTGTGTAGCAGATCATTTAGTAAGAAAGAAAGGCTCAGCCAATCAGTACGTGCTATGAGTATTACTATTCATTCTGGACTTAAGACTAAGATTTTGGAAGCACATGGCGAAGCTTCCAAGAATCTCAAAGCCTTAGCTGAATGGCTAAGAGGATTGGAAACACACTTTGAGTAACGGAATGATGGTGGAATTTACTTCTTCGATCGTATCTGGATTCCATCAATTGGTGGTGTAAGGAAATTGATCATGGATGAAATACTTCTAGATATTCAATACATCCGGGTGTGGATAAGATGTACCATGATCTGAGAGACTTGTATTGGTGGCCCGATATGAAGAGAGACGTTGCTGAGTACGTTAGCAGGTGTCTTACGTGCTCTAAGATTAAAGCCGAATATCAGAAACCCTCATGATTACTTCAGCAACCAGAAATCCCTGAGTGGAAATGGGAGAAGATAACAATGGACTTAGTCACAAAGTTGCCTAGAAGCAGCGGTGGGTATGATACAATTTGGGTCATTGTAGATAGATTGACCAATCCATGCGCCGAAACACACTCATCCACCTCTTAACCTGTAAATAATTACAGTCCACTCATCACTCATACACTAGCAAAATTTATATCAACGAGATCGATGTAGTCATTACATGGAGGGGCCAGTGTCTATCTATTTCAGATACGCCGGTGGGATGTCGATAAGAACACCTCGTAGCGACGACTCACCACGACCACAGTGTCCCCACACCCCAAATAGACACACACGAGGAAGACGTTTGGTAAAAAACTTCTCATGGATTATAAGATGTACAAACGCCGAGAGTGAGCCGTGAGGTAAGTCAGCACACACACAACTCACTCTACTCAAAATACACCTTATACTCTACTCTCTAGATGAGAGCTGATGAGAGTGGGATGGCTTGTTGGTGGATGTGGAACAACAACACATCTCGAGTATACACACACACACATACTACATCTATTCGCGCCGCTCAACTCATTGAATTAAATAACATAAAACATTACCAAAAAAAATAGGTAATTAGAGGAGTCAGAGTGAGATGCGTGCGTAACACACTATGGCACACTATGGCAACAAACATAAAGAACAACTCTACCCAAAGATAATATTTGCACCCGAAGTGCTACTGATACAATCATAACAAATAACTCCAAAAACAAACCTAATATGGACATAATACAACTCTCAAAAATAAAGAAAATAATCAGAAAAACTACATACTCTAAATATAATTCTACTCCACGGCAAGGAGACTAGAAAAAAACACAACACTTATATAATTTAATGTTTTGTGGGGGTTATATTAGAATCTAACAAGTTTAAGAAATTATAAGATAGTTACTCACAGCGTATATACATTAATAAATAATAACCTCTCTATACAACGAGAGATAGTTAGATGTTATGTGAGTGTTGTACCAAGATGAGAAGTGAGAGGTAGCAGAGATTGGGGAGAGCGCGAGTGGTAGGTTGTGAGAAGTTTTGGTATGGGTTTTTTTATATAGTATGTGGGTTAAGGAATATGTTAGGGGTAAGTAGGTGAAGTAGTTTGTAAAAATTATTATGGGAATATAATAAGGAAGGTGATTAAGATTTATGAGGAGTAATTGTTATGTGAATGGATTGTTAGAAAAAAATCCTCAGGGGGATACTAACTTGAAAAACTCACAAAGAACACGTGTGGCGAGAGGAGAACACACACACACACACATCACATAATCTCATTTACTGGAAAGCGCTCGAACAAAAAGTAATAAAACCCTATATCACATCATCTCTACTCATCTCTCTCTATCTATCAGAGTATATATATCTATGGAGTTACAAGAGCGAGGAGGTAGTTGTAGTTATGTTTATTAATTGGAGTGAGTCGTGGAGTTTCATCTGCACTAGAGACGCGGAATTAAAAGGCTCATGTATATCTATTATATAATATTATCTATACTTACTGAGTAGTCTACGTTAATGTGTTAGTGTGAGGAGCGATGTATCAGTAGTGTGTGATGAACACACACAGAGCGTGAGAGAGCGAGAGGGTTAGTTGCACACGGTGTCGTGCGTGAGCACATTAGCGTGTGTAGGTGGTGTTTTTAGTGGTTTTTTGAAAACAAATATAATATGAGCTCTATACAATAACTAAAAATCTCACTAAACAAGACTTTATATTTCTATCAAACAACAAAAACATACTGTCCACCTAGTATAATTAAAAGTTCACTTGAGAGAGAACACACACACACACAGTAGACTCACCACATCACTACACATTTGTGTAGTATGTTGTTGGTGTAGGTGGGTGGGGTAGGTGGGGTATTTTGAGGGGTAGGGGAGAGTGTTTGGTAGGTGTTAAATTAAATATCTACAAAAACTTAAATATATTACTCTCATCTACTCCAACTATCACATTTAAAACCATAGAGCAGTTGCGTGCGAGCGAGAGCGAGAGATGTAGGTGGGGTGTTATTTGAATTTGGTTTGGTTTAGGTAAGTGTTGATGATCTATAGTTATTATAAGTTGGGGTAATGTTAGTCTCAAACAAACTACACACACTAATTTTAGATCACAACATTCTATATATCTATATTCATTTTTTTGGTGTTTGGGGAATTAGGTGTGGGGAGGGGGGGAGGATGTTATAGGATGGGGGGGGATTTCATGTGGTACATCATACCACTTGAGGGGTAGATGAAAGTTTGGGATGGTTGGGTGGAGGATGGTGGTTAATGGATGTTGTCACACACACACACACACTCTATATGTCGTCGAGTCTTACTATCTGAAATATTCTAACACAGGAGGATGACAACATGGTTTATTGATATATCTATTAGTTAGTGTTTTATATATATTAGAATATATAGGTTTAAGATATTATATCTATATATATTAATACACACTTAAAATAAATATGCTCTGACTCTTTTATCTCTAAAGATTTATATTGGAAAGAATGATGATGAGAAGTTGGGGAGATATTGATGTGAGAACTATCTCCTATATGATTAGTATACTCTTTTGTTAGACACGAGTTATATACAACAGAAATTAATCTATGGAGAGAGAGACTGTAGAAGTATATCTCAAATTATTTCTCTCCTCTGGTAGTCTCTCGATGTGATGTTGAGTTGTATTGAATCACTATAAAGATCTTATATTTAAAAACAAATATCATAAATCACAAGACAAATTAAGGGTATTTTTATTTTTTTTTTGTGGGTAGGTTTGTGGGATTATGATTAGGGTATTGAGTTTATTGGTTGGTGGTGGGAATTGTATGATAATGTGGTGAGTTTTATAGGTGATTTTGGTATGGGTGGGTGTTTGGATTGATTAGGTTGGATGTTTTTAGTTGATTAAGGGGGTGTGGTAGGGGGTTGTTTTTATGGTTTGGTGTGTAGGTGTTTTATTGTAAGTGGTGTTAAGTTGGGAGTGATGATTTGATTGAGTAAGTTTTTTATGCATGGGTTGGAGGGATTTGTGATGTGGGGAAGGGTATATAAATTGGGTAATGGAAAGATGTAATTTGAGGGTGTTAAGAGTTTTAAAATAATTGCTTGAAAGAGTCATTAATTAGGCTGAAAATTAATTAGCATGTTATTGAAAGGTGGGATTGTTGATAGATATGAATTAGTTGGTAAAACAAATCTAATCTATTGTACGTTGATAAGAGTTTTTAATGTCTTTTTTCTCTCACCTAATCTCTAATGAATGACGGTTTTCAAAACTTAATTCGATTGATATTCCTATAATACCCTTCCAACATTTAAAAGACAATATTTAAAGTTCTATTTTATTACACTTGTGCCACACATCATTTTTGACCAAAGCAATAATCTAACCTGTTAATAATTAGTTCTTAGTTCGTACAAAAAAGTGGGTTATGCAAAAGAAAATGTCACTCCATATTATATATATATATATATATATAATTATAAAATATTTGTGTGGGTCGTTGTTATATAATATATATATTACATAGATAATATATGTATATATATATATATATATATGTATATATATATATATATATATATATGTATATATATATAATATAAATAGTTTATATAGATAATAATAATAATCCAGGATCGATTGAAAAGTTTTAGTTTGAGAAAGATTGAGAAAGTATTCAAAAATGATAGATTTTTTTAACTTTGATTCGAGGTTATTCAAAGTAAAACTTTATTTAATGTGATTATAATTCAAAATGTGTAAAAAAATCCGAATCAATGTTAAAAAATCTCTTGATTTTGCGATATAAGTACAATACTGAATCTTCTATACAAATTTAAAGAATCATTACCATAACTCGATTTTAGCATTGATTTGTGAATCAAATTTGTGATTTATAGATTCGATTCACTATTAAATGATGTTTACTTGTGAATCAAATCAAAAAATATGAATCAATTTGCTCAAACAAAGATTTCTCAATCTTCTCAAAATAAAAACCTTCTCAATGGAACCGGAGCCTATATATATATATATATATATATATATATATATATATATATATATATATATATATATATATATATATATATATAGGGATGGGATCATGAGAAAACCTAATTTCGGTGGAAAACCCAGAAAACCCAGAAAAACCAAACAAATGCCCTAAAAAAACCAAACAGATGCCCTAATTTTTTCAGGCTAAAAATTGTTTTTGATCAAATAAGAATTTTTCTTAAAATAAGAAGGATAAGAATTAACTATAACCGCATATTCGAGATGCACCGACTTAAATTAGATGTATCTCTATAATCTTAGATGCATTATAACGCTTCATAATGTATTTTCTAGCTTTTTATTAGATGCATATATATATTAGATGCATTTCATTTTTTCTCTTATTTTTTGTTCCTCTGCATGTGCCAAAATCATGAAAATCAATTTGCACCATCTACGCATCAAATTAACGTTCAAAACTCAAAATGGTGCATCTAAATGAATAAAAATGCATCTAATGCAAGTTGTTGCATCTCAAATGTGTGGTTTTAGTCACTTCTCACCACTTCTTATTTTAATTTACTTCTCACTGGATCCCTACTATATATATATATATAGAATCCGGATCGATTGAGAATGTTTTTATTTTGAGAAGATTGAGAAGGTTTTCAAAAATGATAGATTTTTAACTTTGATTCAAGTTTTTCAAGCGTAAAACTCATTTTAATGTGATTATAATTCAAAATGTGTAAAAAAATCGAATCAATGTTAAAAAATCTCTCGTTTTTGCAATATAAGTAAAATACTGAATCTTCTATACAAATTTAAGGAATCATTACCATAACTCGATTTTAGCAATGGAGGGTACGTTTTGTAATTTTTATTTTTTTCCTATGTATATTAAACTTCTAACATTTTTTTATAAAATCGTGCGTATGTTAGAAGCATTGCAATATTGGGGTTGTTTTGTTTGCAATTCGAAGGTATTTCAGATTATATTTTTTATCTGAATGAATAGGTAAGTATACACTATATATTTGATAAATAAAGTTTATTATTTTTAAAAATCGTAAATAGTTAAAAGTTGAAGGTCTATTTTATAAGTTTTCATATTTTTTTCATTCATGGGCTGACAAATCTTTTTTACTTTGGCCCAAATAGGCCCGAAGTCAAAATGACTTCGTTTTAGTCGGCTAATGTGTATATATATAATCATTGTAATGTAGTAGTATAAAAAATGTTTGAAATAAATTCTTTCTCTAGAGAATAACTAGAAGGAAATGATAGCGACTTCCTAATGTCCTAAGGCTAAAAGGAGTGGTGTCCTTCAACTCACTAATCACGTTATCGTTACCTAAATTTTTTCTCTCCTTTCACTTCAACTCACACACATTCACCATTCATTTTTTTTGACAAGTCACTCACACTCACCATTCACTATTTTTTTATTTAAATACTTTTATTCATAAATTAAAAACGTAAATATCAACGTAAACGTACGAAATTAATAAAAACGTAAGGCGTACTAAATTAAAAACTTTTATTCATACATTAAATACAATACATAGATAACTAAAATTTAAACGTACGGAATTAAAAACAATACATAGATAAATAAAACTTAAACGTATTAAATAAAAAACACAAACTAAAATGGCAAATTCCACTTCGCCTTGATCTCCGCTGATGTGTGGTAAAAGCTTTAAATTTATAATACCGATTTCGCTGATTTTTAAACCAACACATGGGCAAAATATAACCCACGTATGTAGTAAAATATTTCAGGTAAGACCAGGTCGATCCACATGGATTTGGTTATGTTCGTATAATCAAAAGATTTAAGACAAATTATAATAACTTTTGCAAATAAGATAATGATGAGTAAATTAAATGATAAGGAAATATGACTACTCGGATAGCTTCATATAATTCATTAGCGATGGTGATAATTATGATCTCAATTCTATTCTTAATTCACGGAAAAGCTTTTTTCGTCAAAAGAGCGTTTTCACAAATTAATCATTTTAACTCAAAACTTATATTTGATTGACTTAATCCAATGTGTCACTCAATTAACCAAGTCACTATCACATAAAATCTATTTTATTTATCAATTAACATAAGCGGATTTCTCTAACCAAATGATAAAGACCGTAGACAAATCTTTAAAATCGTATAGCACATAATGGGTCTTTCGACCTATACCATTATGCATATATAATCAAAAGTGATAAACAAAGTTTATAAGATTAAATACGATAGGATTTCAACATAATCATGAGATTTGACAAGATCATAATATTACCAAACGCTTTTTTATTATGTTAACATATTCGGGTAGTCATAAGAGGTTTAGTCTCTCATGGCTACTGAGGTCATAATAACATAAATAGAGAGAGTAATAAAAGACACACAAGATTCGGCTAGATCACGGATGGTTAACCCGATTACAAATAACCAAAACTATATATAACCATTTTTATTCAATATAACTATAACTATAACCGTTTCTTCTTGGTATTCTCCTGGAATTTCGAGGCTCTTGATAGTAGATTGAATTGTAGAAGTGTGTGTAGATTGATGTACATGATGTTCGAAATGGCTGGAAATGCCATGCTTTTTATAGGTTGTTCAAGAGGTAAAGTGCGGCGCACAAATATAATTGTGCGGCGTACTTGGCTGTTTGTCGGCTAAGTTCCATTAATGCTGAAGGAAAGTGCGGCACACATTTGGGAAAAACTGGCGCACTTCTTGTAATTAATGCTTTCATTTATTTCAGGGATAAGTACGGTGCACACAAGAGTATGTACGGTGTACTTCTTCAGTATTTTGGGATTTATTCTTTATCTTTGTGTAACTTGACTTCCGTATAGCGTAAACACTTGTATCTTGTACATTTTATGCTCAAACTCATCTTCAAGTGAACCTGCACATATTTCATGCTATTAAGTATCAAAAGTTCAAGAGAAATGATAATAATATATACAATAACACCACCTAAAATATGTATAATTAAGGCGTTATCATCCGCCCATGGTGCTTCCATATGAATCAGTGCATCCCAGTCAAGTGATCATATGGATGTATATAGAACCTTATGTCTTCTTGACGTTGTCTATATTTCTGCATTGCCAACTCTTATTTACGACATTCTACCTCCCTCCTCTTGATCTACATAAAGGCTAAGCGTTCTTCTTTCTTCATTCCGATGGCACATTTGTTGTGCGTTGCCAGCTTGGAGACCATCAACCTAGCCATTGCTTCGTCATTCATACTTGATGATGATCCCGATGATCTCGGTCCTTTCTTCTTTAAACCTTTCGCCTTATCCATGCACATTGGTCGTCGAACTTCCTGCACCTTATCTTCCTCGTCATCCCTAACATAACCATTAAGATTAATACTAGCCTCCCCAGACTCTGTGTTGAACGAACTAGACCCATATGTCATGTGTCTCTTGCTACCTTAGGGATTTGAGAAAAAATTTGGAACTTCAGTTTGCATCCATTTCGGACTACCTTTTAAAATCTCCTAACAATGACGAAGTGTAAATTGCATTCCATTTTTAGCTTCATAGTCAAGAAGTGCCCTATTGAAGTAATCTTCGTCTCCGACTCCACTCTCTTGCGCCCTACGCATGACGTTAGAGTACGTTTCACAAAATCAAGCCATGCTCAGGCACACCGTCTTCCATTTCCCGTTTATCATACCGTACGTTCGATGACCGGGTGCCTTTGTTTTGCTCTTAAAGTACTATAAAACCTCAGTCTAAAATCCATCTTCTTTCCTCGTGTTACCTTTTTTTTCTATCGAAAACGTGAATCCAACCTTTACACAATGCAATTTCTTCCTTATTTGTCCATGCAGTTTGTCGGGGTACATCCTCGTTTTAAACCGTCCTCTAGTTGGCTTCGACTTCGACTTCGATGGTAGGGTCGTGACTCCAACAGGAGAGTCCTCGTGAGCGGTTTCTTGAAAAGAACCAATGTGTTGAAAAGAGTCCAAAAATTCAGGTGAGTCCATATCTTCGATTGAAAATGCATGAATAGGAGACATGGTGTTAGCCTTAATTTTATATAAGTCGAACAAGAATGTTATCGGTCGTCTTAGTTGTTGAGAATCATTTAAGCTCATAGGATCGAAAATAACAAAGTATGTAGATATGCAGCGGGATTTAAATAAAGAACAATGTTATTTTCACAAGGTTATACATTCACATCAAGCCCTAATTCTATTTGATCAGAATAGAACGGTTACCTACCTATAACAGGGATCAAGAACACCTTGACCTTAGGGCTAAGATGATCTCTAGTGGTAAGATCGCTTGGTGTTTCCCGACTACATGATTGAAACACCTTAAACACACATTAGACGTCTAAAAACATACACATAAACTATGTCTAGGGATCTCTTTATATAGAGAGTCCATCTAGACTTATAAGGAAATCTAATTGTATTAGGAAACTAAATCTTTCCTAATCTTTGATCTTTATCTTTTAAGCAATTCTTTTAGAATCCTCTATCTTTTTGTAGAATTCCATATTGTCGACTTTGATCCTTTTGTTTCATTCTTTATCCTTTTAACCAAGTTCTTTTGTATCATCAAATCAATAATTCCCAACAATCTTCCCCTATTTAATGATGACAAAACAAACACTGATTCCACGATGATCCATAGTAGCTTAATCTTCAACAATCTTCATCTTCAAATCTGATCTTCCATGAATGAAACAATCTTCAGTCAAACAATCTTCAATCTTCCCCTTAACTTAAGATTTCCTTTGAACATGCCACCATACTCAATAAGTTGCAAATCATCTCTATAACATCTTCCCTTTTTTGTCATTATCCATTAAGGGACTGTGAACTAATGCAACTTTGATCTTTACAACAACAAACCATATATCAAACTTCTAATTCAAGCTTTTCAATGTCTTAAATTACCCTTCATGACGCATAATAAGATAAATGAATTCCAGCAGTAGAAACTTAAACTAGCAGTAGTAATAATGACTTAGCAGTAGTAAGAATCAAAACCTTCCCCTCAAGTGGTGCATGTAACATATCCAAATGGTTAAACACTTTATCATATGCTTCCTCTAAAACCAATATGTTAACCATCTATTGAATCTCTAATTCTTTTGGCTCTATGTAATGATTAATGATGGAGAAAAGTCAATATTACAAACTTGATGCTGAAGTAGAATAACCCAAACTTGTGTCTTATGTCTTGTACTATCCACGTGACTCTAACTCATACGTAATTCCTTGAAGTATAAGTAGGCCTCAATCTCTTGACAAAATCCTCATCTAAATGAGACACTGAGTACTACAACGTAACTCCTTTAAGTGATAGCAAATGTGCGCATTGAGCACCATAAGTTTGTAGATCACACATTGCTAGATTTGACAAGTCTTCTTCAACATCGATTTTAAGCTCGAACAAGTTATCTTCAAAGTCATTATCCAACCTCAACTTTAAGATATGATAAGAACACGTACTTGTGAAATTCTACTTCAATGTCAAATAAATGATAAAGAATTATCCCCGTAACCAATTTTTTGCAATTAATCCAAAAAATAATAGCCTTTTTCTATCCGAGATCATTTGATCCAATCCAAAATCCAAACTGTGTGTTATCCAATATCGAACGATGCTAGCAGTAGTAATTCATTTACCCCGAGCAGTAGTAACTACTTTTACCTTAGCGGTAGTAACTAACTGCTTTTATTACCCTAGCAGCAGAAACTTAATACTGGCAGCATTAAATTACATTGGCAGTATTAACTTTTATTGCCGGCAGCACTAACATATTCTTGGCAGCACTAAGTATATTGGCAGCACTAATCGTGTATTGGCATCACTAATCTTCATATATACATTGCGAATCCATCAAACCAGTAAACAATTAACCCAACACCATCACTACCATGTTCAACAGTAGTATCTTAGACAAACCTTGAATTCAGATTCAACACCAACAGATCCAAACAAACAGTTTAAACCTTAGTAGTATAAACTTCATGAACGACCACACAGTTTCCTTGTCATCAATTTTGATAACCCTACTAGGATTCATTATCAACACAAAGCGCGACTCCTCAATCCTAGTTAGGGTTTTATCCATAACAACCTGCTTATTCAAGAAACTTGTCATGAAACTCCAACAATCAGAGTCCTTCAAACCGCATACCAAGCAACATACTTTTAAACCCCATGTAAATGAATAACAAATCCTTTATATGATATGTCTCCCAACAAGAATCAGAACGAGTAAGGAAACAGAACAAGTAAGGAATTTGACTTTAGGGTTTAGAAAACATATGCGCTTACAAGGTTTAAAAGCATATGAACATTTTGTAATATATGTTCTTCTGGCTGTAAACTTTCTTGAGATCACGTACCTAACATATCTGATGTGTCAAACGATTGCCAACTTTAACTTTTCCACTTTACCAAATTAGGGTTTGTTGTAAACACTAATATCATTGAAATCCTTCTGTTTACCGAAATCCAGAAATCCAAAACCCTAGTTGAGGTTTTATCAATTCAAATAAGTAACCATAGCAACCAAACACCTTCTTGTTGGAAACCTGTACGTCTATAACTTGGAAGAACAAGCTGGATTGATTCAAAACCCTAACAATTTAATCGAACTTTGATAAAGAACTTATTACCAAAAATCAGAAACTTGAAAAACTATTTTCTTTCTTAAGTTCAATTTGTAAAGCCTTGAGGATCCTAGATCAAGAGCAACCAGGCTCTGATACCACATGTTGAGAATCGTTTAAGCTCATAGGATAGAAAATAACAAAGTATGTAGATATGCAGCAGAATTTAAATAAAGAACAATGTTATTTTCACAAGGTTATACATTCACATCAAGCCCTAATTCTATTTGATCATAATAGAACGGTTACCTACCTATAACAGGGATCAAGAACACCTTGACCTTAGGGCTAAGACGATCTCCAGTGGTGAGATCGCCTGGTGTTTCCTGACTACATGATTGAAACACCTTAAACACATATTAGACGTCTAAAAACACACACATAAACTATGTCTAGGGATCTCTTTTTATAGAGAGTCCATCTAGATTTACAAGGAAATCTAATTTTATTAGAAAACTAAATCTTTCCTAATCTTTGATCTTTATCTTTTAAGCAAGACTTTTAGAATCCTCCATCTTTTTGTAGAAATCCATATTGTCGACTTTGATTCTTTTGTTTCATTCTTTATCGTTTTAAGCAATTTCTTTTGTATCATCAAATCAATAATTCCCAACATTAGTCGTAATTAGTGTTTTTATGTAATAGGCTAGTCGGGATTAACGGGCTTGGACTTTTAGCTAATATTGTCCATGATTCGGGCTCAAATCCCAAGATAAGCCAAGCCCGGGCCAAGTAGAAAGCCCATACGACATCTAGTAGACTAAGGGTATAAATAGGACCATCTCCACACATGGAGAGGGAGTTGGTTACATTTGCTTCACTTGTATGTGTGTGTAATCATCTAATCCTCTCTTTCTCTCTAATCTAATCTTCCATCTTTATTTCTCTCTACTTTCTCTCTCTAAACTTCTTTCTATTTTCTCTCTTTCTTTCTTTGCTTATTCGGCTCATATGAGCTTATTATTATTCTAGTTGTGATATGGATTAATTATTAGGGATAACAAGTGGTATCAGTGCCTCGGGTGGGTTTAGTGTTTTTGTTGTGCGTTTTCTTTGTTTCTACTTGTCATTTCTTATTTTTTTTCTTTGGATCGAAGCTTTCTTGAACACTAAAAGACCATATACTTTGGTTTAAGGATCTAGTATCGTAGTTATACAAGGTGTACAAACAAAGATCCAAGAAAACATCACTTTTATACATTTTTTGTGTTTTCTTTTATTCAAAGGTTTTAAAAAGTACAAATCTTGATTTCAAACTTTTTGTCTTAAAAACCATAAAGTTTTCATTTTTAAGGTTCTTTTAGGCTTAAAACTACTAGTTGTACAAGAAAATCTAAGAAAAAACATCAAAAAATGCATCTTTTTTTATTTTGAAAAACTTGGTTTTTTACTTTAGGCGATTTATACGTTCGGTTTGTACTAGGCGATTTATACGGGTGAAGAGGGTTAAGCGATTTATACGTATTTTAACCCTGGGCGATTTATACGCATTTTAACCCTAAGTGATTTATACGCATCAGATTAAGCCTAAGCGATTTATACGCATCAGTTTAAGCATAAGCGATTTATACGCATCAGATTAAGCCTAAGTAATTTATACGCATCAGATTAAGCCTAAGTGATTTATACACATCAGATTTGCTTAAGAGATTTATACACATCAAGCTTAGGAGATTTATACCACACAAGACAAGTACTTCAATTAAAACAACGATCTCACCAACAACAATTCTTGTTTCACGGTTTCTTCTTGATTTTGTAAAATCCCGTAAAAGATTATTCTTTTCTTGGTTTAATCAAGACTTGTAAAATCCCGTGAACTAGATTTTCAACAACAGTCCACAACAACAATTACTTTACCTACTTAAGATCCGATATCCATTCACAACATCAAAATGTCAAATACCAATTCCAATTTGCAAACTCAAACATCGAATGCTCTTCACAATGCTATCATGGAAGCAGGTGGTAAAGACCGTCCACCAATGTTAGCACCTGGTAATTACGTTCAATGGAAATCCATAATCAAGAGATACATCGACACCAAACGTAACAATGAACTCATCCACTATTGTCTCCAAAATCCACCGTACAAATTCAAATGGACTGAGAAGATTGTTCCAGTTGCTGAAGGTAGTTCAGAAACCACTATAGAAGGGTATATGGAGAACTATAAGAATGTTTCACAAGACATACAGGATCAACTGAATGCTAAAGCTGAAGCTGTTCAGATAATTCTAACAGGGGTAGATAATGACATTTACTCTACATTTGTTGCTTGTCCAAATGCATGTGAAATATGGAAAGCTATTGAAAGGTTGAAACAAGGTGAATCAATCAATGTTCAAGATATTGAAACCAAATTATATTAGGAGTTTGGAAAATTCACATCACGGGATGGTGAATCACTTGAATCGTATTACTCAAGGTTCTATAAGATGATGAATGAGCTTGTACGAAATAAGTGTGATGTTACCAATCATCAAGTGAATGTCCAGTTCTTACTTCAATTACAACCAGAATGGCAAAGGTTTGTGACACTTGTTAAGTAGAGTCAAGAATTAAAGACTGTCTCCTACCATAAACTTTATGACATCCTGAAGCAACACCAGAATGAATTTAACGAGATAAGAGCTAAAAGACTAGCACGTACTGCTAATCCACTTACACTTTTTGCTCAACAACAACCAGTTTACCATCCTCAAAACCATCCTAATCACTACACTTAAAATTCCTCAACCAGATCACAACAAGCTATTACCAGAAATAGAGGAAAAGCAATTGTTAACTCTTCTCCACCAACTTATGGTTAAGAACCTGAAATGGTTGCTCAAGATGATGCATTGTCAAAGGAGAAGGAGATTGATAAACTCATGGCTTTAATTTCTCTATCATTTAATAAAATCTATAAACCTACCAACAACAACCTTAGAAATTCATCAAACACCAATAGAGCAAATCAAGATAATACTCCAAGGATTAACAGAGGCACTGGGTATGATAATCAGAGGGTAGTTAATGTTGCTGAGGCTAAGGAGAATGTAGGTACACAGGTGGTGCAGTAGTCTGGGATTCAGTGTTATAATTGCAAGGAATATGGGCATGTAGCAAGGGAATGTCAGAAACCGAAACGGGCAAAGGATGCAGCTTATCACAAGGAGAAAATGCTATTGTGTAAGCAAGAGGAAGCTGGATTTTAGCTAAATGCATATAACAACCTGTAATTTTCATCAATGTAATTATCTATCTATTAAATTAGATGCACGGTAATATCCATCTATTAAATTAGATGCACTTTATATACCACCTTTTTACAGGGAAATTTTTTGCTTTATCTCATTATGCAACATAACTTGCATCTCTAAAGTAAACGAGCTCACGCAACTTACTAATGCCATCTCTATCCATGTTTATATCATGTAAACATCCTAATATGTCAAGTCTATATCCTAATATCATTTTTACCAAGTACATTATCCATTTAACGTACTTTTCAAAATGTTATATCAAAACAAGCATTAAACGTTAACGTTTACATCAAAACCCTAATTATATGTAATGTATACATATAAAATGAATGTACAAACCTTTAAAGCATGTGTACAAGTATCATAGCACCACATTTGAATATCTTTTCAATCCTAAATCAAGTTACAACTTTCTAAAGCTCAATGTACAAGTCAATAATGCAAGAAAGTCAAACTAGGTCATTTTACCTCCAAATTCATTCTAGTTTCTTACTACCACTTTAACACAAGGTACAAACACTTAATACATGACTTCTAAACCCTAAACCTAATCCCTAAATCATTCTAAAACCTAATCTAAAACCCTAAACCCTAAACGAAACCCTAAAACCCTAATTTCACTTTAAACCTAAAACTAAACCCTAAACCTTAAAACTAAGCCCTAAACCTTAATCCTAAACCCTAAACCTTAATCCTAACACTAATCCTAAACCCTAAACTATCTTAAACCCTAACCCTAACTTGAAATTAAAACCCTAAACCCTAACCCAAAATAAAATGAACCCGACACCCCTTTTACTTCATTTTTACCCATTTTAAGCAACCAAGCACCTCAAGCACCTCCCTTGCATCACCATGACATCACCTAGCAGCCACCCTAGCACCTTACAAGCACCTCCATCACCACCCTTAAGCTCCAAGGCTTCTAGACACCTCCTTGTCACCCTATGGCAGCCGAACCCCTCCAACACCCTTCCACCTCTCTTAGCTATTTTTCTAGCCCACAATACTCATCACCTAGCATTCCTTAGTCATCCCCCTACACCCTTGGTCCTTACTCCAAGCTCAAAACTTGGCCAACAAGGGTTATGAGCCCTATAAATAGCCGAACTCCCCACCCTTTCAAATCACACCTCAAAATTCATCATATACAACAATGGAGTCTTAACTCAGACCAAGAAGGATCAAGTGAAGTCCCTAAGCTCAGAATAGAAGCCAAGAATCAAGAGAAAAGAACCCTTGAAGTCGTTACTAGGCGTACGAACCCGAAAACCCCATTTCGACCCATTTTAGCTCAAGTAAGCTCAAAATCTTGTTCAATAAGCTTATAATATGTATTAGAATGTTCATAATACTCTTAAGATCATATATAAACTCTTGTTTGAAGCCTTGAATCCTCAAACCCATGTGTTTTTTATTAAAACCCTAAAAATGACCCATTTTGATTTTCTAGCTAACGAATCCTTTTTCTAAACTTTTGTTACATTAAAACATCTTATTTTAGCTTATTCTAATAAGCTATAACCTGCAAATATCATTTGGAACCTTAAAATAAGCTTGCATGGCTTTTTGGACTTGTTTTGCAAATGTTTTCATGCATAGGAGTATATATCGTAACTTTCAGAAATTTATAACTAAAGGGGCTGAAAATGTCATTATTCCAAAATTATAACTATAAGGACCTATTTTTCCAAGTTCTAAAGTTAAAGGTTTAAATTATATATACTTTATATATAAAGGACTAAACTTGTAAAAGTTTATAAACCAAGGGTAAATGTTGCCATTTTTGCAAACTTAAAAATTTAAAATATAATATTTTTATATAAATTATAAAAATATAGTAATATTATAAAACCCGATTTTATTAAAACCCGACACATTAATCATTATTAATCATCGATCGGCGCATTATAAAACAATTACGTTATATATTTAACGTAACTTATCATCGACTAACTTTTGAAGAAACTTAAAATCTTATCGTATCACGTTACTAGGAAGCTTCATGTGAGGTGTTTCATTTGGGTATACGTTTGGATGAGTTTGCTGGATTTATAATTTAAAGTGTCCTGGCTCCTCAAACGTTTACTACGTGACCTCTGAATTATAATGGCCTGAACAGTGCTACAGTATTTCCATAAATTAATGAATCAAAGTTAAACTTTATAAAGTTTTGAAACATAAACCATCACTCTAAGACTTGACATATTACCCCAGGTTGCGTGATGAAGCCGTTACTTTCACTTGATATACTTTTGCCATCAATCAGATTTCCCTTATTAAGGTGAGTTCATAGCCTCGCATTTTAAATCTTCTAATGTTTTTATAAACCTGAGAGGGGATACATGCTATAAACCATGAATACGAGTAGTTTTCCAACTGTATGCTATCCTGATATATTATTGCCTAAGTCCTTACTTTCGCCATTAAGACCCCACTATTATGAACCGTTAATTACTTTTTGGAGTAAGCGCGAATGCTGTGAATAGATCTATTTGGGACTG
>BQNB010040958.1:32063-47065 GCA_026074375.1 Tanacetum coccineum | reverse complement strand
TGTATGTTCTCACTCACCGTAAGTACAGCTGAACCAAAAAACATTAAGGAAGCAATGGCTGATTCTACATGGATAGAAGCAATACAGGAAAAACTTCATCAGTTTGACAGACTCCAAGTCTGGGAACTCGTTGACAAACCCTTTATGGCAAGAACGTAATCAAGCTAAAGTGGTTATGGAAAAACAAAAAGGATGAAGACCAAACTGTAATTTGCAACAAAGCATGACTTATAGCAAAGGGTTATGCTCAGGAAGAGGGTATTGATTTCGAAGAATCATTTACTCCAGTTGCTCGCTTGGATGTGAAAATGGCATTTCTGAATGGTCCATTGAAGGAGGAGGTTTATGTTGCACAACCAGATGGATTCGTTGATCCTGATCATCCAGATAAAGTTTACCGTCTAAGGAAAGCTCTATATGGATTAAAACAAGCTCTGAGAGCCTGGTATGATGAACTCTCAAAATTCTTGATTTCCAAAGGTTATACTAAAGGTATCATTAACCCGACCCTATTCACGATAAAATACGGGGATGACATTCTACTTGTGCAAATTTACGTTGATGACATCATTTTTGGTTCCACAAACCCTAAATTTTCAAAACGTTTTGAAAAATTAATGCACTGTAGATTTGAGATGTCATTAATGGGGGAAGTGAAATGCTTTTTAGGACTTCAGATCCACCAATCCCCACGCGGTATTTTTATCAATCAGGCCAAATATACTTTAGAGATAGAGATTCTGACAAAACATGTCATGGAAAAAGGATAAAGCATTGGTCCATCCCAATGGCTACATGACGAAACCTAAATAGATGCAGAACTTGAGCTGTGAAACCCGTGACCCAACTGACTACCGTAGCAAAATCGGGTCACTTCATTTAACTGACATCTAGTAATCCATACAAATGCAAGCTGTATGATATTGTGCAAGATAACATGCAAGACCTTGACTGATAAATACCTCAAAAGAGGTTTTAAAAGGATCTTTCGATACTTAAAGAGGTACCATTTCACTTAGGACTGCTGGTATCCAAAGGGTTCTGGCTTGAACTAACAAGCCAGCTTTTTCAGATGCTGATCATGCCGGTTGCCTTGATACTCGCAAAAACACTTCTGGAGAATACAGTGTCCGTATGTGATGAAGTAGTCGAGGCTGGATGTCAAAGAAGCAGACTATACTTCAATGTCAACAGCGAGGCTGAATACGTGCGTAACTGCGAGTTGTGCTCAAGGTAATGTGGATTAGCGGACACAACTTCAATATTAATGGTCTTCAACTACAACAAAATAACCCGTTTGTATTGCGACTCTACATCACCATAGAAATATTATGCAACCTCCGTGCAGCAACTCCCGTAACCAAGCATACCATACATTGTTATCACTTCATAAAGGAACATGTTGTAAAAGGTATATATTGAATTGTACTTGAGTCAGATGATCAGATACTTAAGAAAATGGACTGAATACCAATTTGCTGACATTTTACTAAAGCCCTTCCCAAATAAAGGTTTCAAGTATCTCGTCAGACAATTTATTTATGAGAGTTTGACTCCACAGAACTGGAGGGGGGTAGTTTCCCGGACAAAAGAATCTGCTTAATAACCCCATCAAACCATCAAATGTACATATTTTGAAAAAAAAAAGAAAAATACAAAAATATAAAATTTCAAAAGAGAAAAAAATACAAAATCAAAAATGAAAAATGTTTCAAAAAAATATCTTCCGACTTGTCTTTGAATGGATAAACATTAAGTACCTAGAAATGTGATTAATATTGACACGGCGTGTAAATGAAAGTTCGAACAGGAGTTTCAATAATGCTTTTTCAACATTTCATTTCTATGTTTCTCAATGGCTTATGTGCAAATATCATACTACCCGGACTTCAAATAAAGGAAAAGTTTATTCCATAAAGATAAACTTATCCTACAACGAGAAATCAACTTTTCTCGGTCTTGAGCTGTTCTTACCATACATTTAAAGTTTTAAGCTCAAGAAAAAGGATAGTGTACGCATAAGTGCGCTTACCCTTAGAGTTGGAAGAGAAGTCTTCTAACATGAAGTCTCTTAATAACAACAAAATAATAATGACAATTTAATAGAATAATAGTTATAAGATGACTAAGTGTTCAACCTCAATTTTATATTCATTTTACAACTTGAAGCATTATTTTTGGTGTCAAACATATTTAAAATTAAGGGGGAGCAAGTTTATGTTCCATGTATTTCATGCTACTAAAAATTTCCCATGGTATTCAAACAAATTTTAATCACAAAGTATTTCAAAATCTAAGTGACTTAGAATTTAAAATAAGGGGAGAAATGTAATTAAAATATATCTAAAAGACTCAAAGTGCTATTCAAAATGTTTCATGGTCGCATCATCATACCCTACAACATATTATTTCACACGAGTCGAAGAACATAAGGAGGTAAGGTTAGGTATTTGTCCTATGATCCAACCAGAAATGAGGGTCTACCCAAGACACTCCATAGTTAGAAATAACAGTCCGTAGGTATGATTTGGAGAAAAATGAGAAAAGGGAAAGACTAAAGATTGAGCTAACACTGGAATAATCACAACAAGGTGTTAGTAATGACGTCTTGGTAAACATTGAAGGGGTTGAACATGAAAAATAAATGTATGGATAAAGGGTCTAAAGAAAGACGCCCCAACACAACTTAGGGCAGAAACCGGGTCAATACATATATTTGTCAGAATCACAATGTTTTGATGCTGACATTGAAGACAGACATCATGGAACCCAAGTGATGCAAATGCACAACTCTTACCCCAGCCCATATCGGTTTCTCCGTCATAAAAACTTGTCTCATTTGTCCCGAGATACACTCGACTACTATTCTTTCTTATTTCCGATTTATGTTAATATTGAATAGAGGCAGTCTGCTCCAGCCTCCGATTACTAAAAACCAAAATGCACTAATCGAGTCTAGAGGCCCAAGAGATCCAAATAAATCTCATTAGGACACATGTCATGACAAACACTTGTTGAACAGTCATTAAGTCCACAACTGTTTAACAAAAGTCCCTACGCATTATCCGTGTGATACTGCCAGAACATTCAGAGTGATACTACTTTAGTATTCACAATGACGAATTGAATCCTTCCATGGCAATCATCAACAGCACTGGCGGTAGGTGATCATTGCGAGATACTATATGAATCAAGCTTGTTTCAACTGGGATATCGATAAATGTTCAGTAAAATGAATTGACGACATAATCAGAAAGATAGTAACTATCCCTGATTCACTCTTATCGTGTTGTTGAGGTGGGGTCCTGCTTTGAGACGTTCGGTAATGAGAAGCTATCAAGAATGCAATCTAATACATCTGTGTTAGAAGAAACCCTAACTCTTTGAGCTGGCAACCCTGCTAAAGAGATTCCTTTTGAATCTACCTTACACATGTAACAGTATTTATACTGAAAACGGTACTACCCGAACCCGGTTAATCTAACGAAATCCGACGAATGACCAAAGCATATTCGTTGCCACCAGCTTTATTGCTAACTTGATTTATTTTTTTCAGGATACATAAAAATGGAGATGGTGATGCCCTCATTCCAGCTGAAGATTCGGAGTCATTATACACATTCTCATGCTCAACTACAAAACATTCCATAACACAAGATTCAAAAATCCGATGAAAGCTCAAGAAATAAAGACAAAGACTTCCGCACAAACTCTGAATATATAAGATCTTACCTCAAAGATATCAAGTATATTAGGGAAGGATTTGTTAGCAAGCTTTACAAGATGATGCAAAGTATGAGCATGTTGGTCAAGACATAAGATCGCAAGGTGGCAAAGATGATCCAGACATACAAGGAAAAGATTTAAAGATCTCGGAAATCAAAGACGAAGTCGAAATACAAATGACCAAAGGCTCAAGATCAAAGATTACAAAAGCATGAAGGAACAAGCCTACAACGTAGACAGAGACAAAGATCACAAGAGCTTAACGACTATACCAATCTCATTGATCTCACGAGGGAGTGTCATAATGAACTCACTTCGGGGGAGATTGTTAGCCTCAAAATATTGAGTCGAACAATGGAAGTTCATTCATAATTATAATTAGGTCACAGGTACTAATTAGTATACTTGTATTAGGCTATGATTGGGTAAAACAGGCTCTTATTTGTAATACTAATCGGAATCACGTGTATCGGGTAGAAAGCCCAAGTAAACCCGAGCACCGGCCCCGTAGAATTACTAAAGGCATGCAAGCCTTTTAGTCTTCACTATAAATACCTCTCTCCAAGGAAGGAGAGGGTGTTGGTTCATTTGTAAACATACTCTTACAAGTTAATTCAACCATTCTCTTTCATTTTCTCTCTCTTGTTTCTCTTTCTAAACTTCTCTCTAAATTTCTTCTATATTTTTCTTCTCTTTTCTTCTTGTATTCGAGCAACAAGTAATGAAGTGAAGTGATTAGGGTAACCGATAGTTTCCTATTTCTTTTGCTAAGCTCAGGTTACTGGACCACAACCTCTTCAGGGACCTCATCAAGGACCTCTAAAATACCAAGATCATCATTAGTTTCATTTATTAGGGACCTCTGACTTGGTTTAGGTATAGATGAGATTCTATTCTTATCAAAGATTGCATCCCTTAATTCAATTATTAAGTTATTTGAAACAAATTCATTAGGTTTAATAACATAGAACCTAAAAGCTTTGAAATGCTCAGCATATCCAACAAATATGCATTCAATGCCTCTTTCACCCAAGTTTTTAGCTTTGGATCAGGGAGTCTTACAACTGCCCTACAACCCTAAACCCTGAGACAGTTCAAATTTGGTTTCCTTTTGGTCCAGAGTTCATAAGGGGTTATCATGTTCCTTTTATTAGGAACCCTATTCAGTAAATAGCAAGTTGTTAACATAACTTTACCCCAAAACCCTTAACTCAGCCCAGAATAGGACAACATGATGTTAAACATTTGTTTTAATACCCTGTTTTTCCTTTCAAATATATCATTTTGTTGTGGAGTATAAGGTGCATGCGTTTCATGGATTATACCACTAGACTAAAAATACAAAGTATATATGTATTCATCTTCCTTATCAGCCCCTGGATCTTTTGATTAGGGCTCCTTGTTGCAATTCCACATCAGTATTAAATACTTTAATTATTTAATCTGATGCTTCATCCTTAATATGTAACAAATAAACATAACAAAACCTAGAAGCATCATCATAAAATTCACAAAGTATTTCTTATTCCCTAATGAGGGAGTAGCATGTAAATCACACAAATCATTGTGGATCATCTCCAAAACTTTAGTTTCATGTATTACACCTTGAAATGGTTTCTTAGTAATTTTGGTCAACGTCCAAGTCTTACATTTTTTGGTGTACATATCAAAAACTGGGATTAACCCATCATTGGACATATCTTGCATTTTTCTAAAGTAGACATGGCCTAGTCTAGCATGCCATATGATTGAATCATTCAGTTTAAAAGAGCTTAATTAACAATATCATAAACAATATTAAGCATGAACACTTGATTACACAAATAGCCAAAACCAATAAACATATCATGTTTAGACAAAACAAATTTATTAGATTCAATCACATGTTTATAACCACAATTATTCAAGGCACTACTAGAAACCAAATTCTTTCTGGTATTAGGAACATGTAAAACATCAAACAAAGAAACAAAATTTTCATAACTAAATTTTAAATCTAAACAACCACGTCCATGTACTAGGGCTTGATGTGTCATTGTGTGGTGTTTATTTATGATAGTTCAAGTTTTAAATTTATATTTTGCCGAATTAACCAAAAACAACACTTTAAAAAAACGCATTGTCCCGGATCGGTGGTAGATTCGTGTTAAGTAGGGTGTCGAACACTTGAAGCGAGGTTAAATCTCTTAATTTATTTATATATTAGTTTACTAATATAAGTTAATCTAATCTAAGTCAAACCTACAATGCTAATCTTAATGTTAATTCACTCCTAATTCTACTAGGTAATAAGGGTTTTCAGCCTGAAGACTGCATAGGTTTGTTGGTGACTACAATCAATTCCAACACTTTAACACCTACGCAATCCAAATTAACAGGAGCTAAAGAGTGGTCAATCTTATGATGAAAAACTGTATTAGCCATCATTAATCTATTATAGTGTTTGTTTATTCAGTGCAATGATTACTTATCTCGAAGAGGCATATCATTCTTAGACTTAGGCGGGACTTCATCCTAAGACCTAGACACATTAATTCTGTCACAATTAAAGTATCCGCATAAAGCATCCTTATTTGCTGATTATAATCTATCTTAAGGATTAAGGCAATGGTGATATTGTTAAACCCTAGCTCATAGAGACTTTACCCACTTACTGCTTAATGGCAATTTATACACTAGTAGTCCATTTGTCCAACTATCCAATGGAATCAGAACATTATTTGTTAAATTATCTAGATTCACCTACTAATCAACATGTTCAATAAACCAATTGCAGTTTCTGTTAACTAGTTAAACCAGAAGCGTATCCTTAGCACGATTTTAGAAGGACAATACTTGTGATCCTATGATTCTAGATGTATAAATTACTATATGGAGAGCTATCTCAGCATCTAGATTACGATGGTCCATATCACTAGATCATATGATTCTAGATATATAAATCACTATATGTAATATCTACAACTTGTAACTTATAGATTATGTTAGATATTTTTGCAAAGATCAAAAATCAAATATGTACTCCCTCCCTTCCCCATATTTTTGGCTGAAATATGTCCCTTAGGGGACATGAAGCTCACAAAATTGCAACTTGAACTTTGTATAACAAAGACCTAATTAAACCACAAGGACTTTTACATACCTTGACCAAAGACTTTCCCCTAATTCCCTCAAAGTGTTCCAAGACTTCCTATGACTACTTTGACTAGTCTTGAGGATATATAAAGTACCAACTAGATGTATATCACACACACACTTCATTGGTTAAGTTAAAAGCAACATATCACTTTCTTTTGCTCACCCATAGGCCACGGCCAACACAAATCCACCACCAAATCCATACAAAATTCTATTTACAACATTTACATACATACCTACATCATTTCTAAGATAACCTAAGGCATTTAAAAGGGTTGTTTTGGAGTTTACAAGGGTTAGACAAAGAAGAAGCAAGATTAGGGTTTTCATTTTGAATTAGGGTTTTCAAGGGTTATAAGCTAGGGTTTGGTTTCTAAACAAGGGTTTAGATCACATTGTTCATCACCACACATCATATTAAGGTTACCTAAAACTCTTAATCTCTTTACATTTATGATTTTATGCATGTATAATGTTTGTATAGTTATCACCATCTAAGAAACTCATTTACTTGTAAAAATGGAATTTTTACTTATGATCATGGTTATGATATATTTTGTCATGTGCTATGTTGTTAAGAACATGTGAAAATGTAAGTATAGGTATTATATAAGTATGGTTTATGTATAAAAAGCTTATATAATCAAGTTACCTAAAAAGTGTACATATTAAAGTTCATGAACAAATGAGTATGTAAACTTGTGTATGTTGTGAATTTTGGATAATCTTTAGACTACACATGGACTAAGGACCCTAGGTGTGTAGGACATGTGATATTAAGGGTTGTAATGGACTTGTAATGGACTTGTAACAAGTGTACCAAAGTATAAGTTATAAAATCAAGGTTTAAACACATTTTTACAAAAAGGACCAAAAGGGTCTGATCAAATTCGACATATAATACATTTATTTTATGTTTTTATAAAATACTACATGTTACAAGGATCGTAGGCATGTAAAGAACTCGAAAAACGGATCTATAACGAAGAAGATACGTAGTTTACAAGTTATACGATAAAAACTGTTTTATAAATAAATTTTATACAGAAACAAGTTTACAAAATACTACTGGATATTAAAGGTTGGTTATTTTTTCTCAAGATCACACATATTTTTAGGATTCCAAAAAATAAATCGTAATTTTTGGATAAATAACAAGTAGTTTGATTTTTTTACGTTTACAACAATAAATACTTTTATTAAACTATTTTTATAAAAGTTACTGTTCATATCATACATGAATATTTTGAAAACATCATTAAATAGATAGAACTGTTAATCAAAGACGTACTCGAAAGAATCACTAAAAACGGAGTTATAACGAATAAAATACGACATTTACGGGTTTTACGATAACTAAATTTATAAACTGTCATGAACAGTAAAAACCACTGTTCATCAGGGGACTAAAAATATGAAAATGTAATATTTTGATAACTCGTCTTAATACGAAAGCGTAGACATAAGAAACGGGCTTAAAACGAAGAAATTGCGTCGTTTTTACTATTGAGATATTTATAAACGTTTTAACTTTATAAATATGATTTCACAAACACGATTAGATGGTGATGTAGCTATATAGAATTATATATGGCATTAGTTAATCAATGTGCTTAGTACTTATACGACCTACGTTTAATTAGGTTGCATTCCGTCATTTCCGTGACGCATTTTCTGTTGTATTTGGATTATCATTAACTCAAGGTGAGTTCATAGCCCCACGTTTTACATTTTAATGATTTACAAGTTTTGGGGTGAGAAACATATGCATGTTTTACAATTGGACGCAAGTGGACATTTCACATTTACGATTACGTGTTTGCCTAAGTAGCGATAACCCATCTGAGCCCATTATCATGAACTGTCAATTACTGTTGTGAGCGCGAATGTTATAAATAGATCTATTTGGGATTGACATCCCCGTTCGGGTGAGTCATGCTCACTGTGCCGGTTTGCCGGACAACGAACGTATACCATGTCGGACATAGGATGTTGCGGGTTAGAACATCATCACGGGCAATGTTGGCAATTTATATTGCAATTCATACATGTCGAGCTTCAGTGTCATGAGCTTAGGAAAATGTAATTACATTTTATGATGTTTGCATCTGTTGCATTATCATGGGGAAATCTTGCGGTCCTACACTATACATTTTATAAACCTATGAATTCACTCAACAATATGTTGACGTTTTAAGCAATGTTTTTTAGGGGATCAATAAGGCACGAGGTGCAAGGGATACATTGGTGGTTTTGATTTGGATGTCATGCATTAAAGATTTTGTCGCATTACATTTTGTATATCTGTTATGGGCTAGAAATCTTTGTATTTTGAACAAGTGAACAAGTGAAGCTTCGGGCTTTTGTAACAAACAATTTGTTAAATCCAATGTATCAGTTTTAAACGGCTTTTAATGGTCGTTCTTATATATATCTTGTGTTATTGATCTATGAAGTACCACCCCCAACCCATATTCCGCTGCGACCCAATTTGGGGGTGTTACAGATTGGTATCAAGAGCCAAGGTTATAGAGAACCAGGTCAAATGTTTTTGCTGGACTATAACCGTTTTCAAACATTGCATTCATACAAAGGGATTTTCACGGGACATATATACATACACTACTTGTTGCATTAGTTGGTTAAGACTAGATGCATTTAGGATTGATATACATGTTATGGTATAAATGTATATTACTATAAGAGTCTTATATTAAATACTAATATAAGCTATTTTTGATTTTCAGATACAGTCATGTCGGATTCTGAGGATTCCACGGTTACATACACTGCTGTGTCCAGCCCATTTGCGGATTTGCCAGATATCGGATCACCAGGAGTCGATGGACCACCCGTGATGCCAGAGGACCCATATGCCTATGTGGTAGCTGCTTTTCAGGCCCCGCCATCTCCTGATTATGTGTCGGGTCCTGAGTACCCACCTTTACCAGAGTTTGTTCCAGAGCCGGTTTATCGGTATGGATCTTCTAAACTTTAACAATTAGTAAATAAACCGTAAGGCAAAGCTAAGAATGCATACATGGCGTATTTGACGTAATAGACATGCTATGCCTGATCACATCCTCATTCGCGTAAAAAACCACTATGGTTAATGATTAGTGAAAGCGGAATTAAATTGTTGTTAAATAAAATTACGAACAATAGATTAAGTCCTAAAATACAAGTTGCTAGGGATCTTTTTCCCGGCGTTACCTTGTTAAAGAACATAACTATTGAAACGTCTTGATCATAGAATTAAAAAACAATAATAAGTTTAGGTTCCCATAACGGTTCAAATTCCTTATTCATCCCATTTCTTTACATCTTTACAAGGGCAAGATGAGTATCTTCCACTTTATATAATATTTTACATCGTTGATTTGTATCAACGAATAATTGATCCTTCGTGTAATTCCTTCAGTAGTTGCGAAACGATTATCTTTAAACATTCCTTCTCTTTTTTGTTGCGAATTTTCTAATTTTTTTGATTTTTTTTGCTAACACTATACTACGAAATTCGGTGTAGTTTCACCATCTTCACGATCATAATAATTTCGGATAATTCCTTCGATAATTCTTCATTCTTCGGACGTACCATTAATTGCGATGGTAGTAAAAATACCTGAGTTTTGACTATAATATACATTCCCATTTGCGATGTGTAAAATTTTTCTAATCGTACCAAAATAGACACAAGACTCAGAAAATATAAACTTTACACTTTAAGCAACTAGCAACTTTAAAATAAACTTAATCTAACAGGGTAGGCTAAGGTGTAAAGGTGTAACGAAACAAATAATTGTTGTAGTTCCTAAAGGATTGGCTCCTACGGTTGGTCTAGGGGTATTTACTCTTTAAAATGAGAGTAAACAAAGGGGTTTATTTGGGGTTTAACTAACAGTGCAGTTAGTTAAGAAGCAACATGTAAAGGCGTGATTTTGGTGTAATCCTAAAAAATTTACCAATATTAAACAGTTACTCCTCTAAATAATAGTACTCATTATTGCGGTCTCGAAATAGATATTACCAATGCCAAGTACTAAAGTCTACAAACATCACGGCACAACTTAATATTTTTGTGGAATTTGGGTAAAACAATTGGAAATGGATAGGTTAAAATCCTCACCAATATCTAACAAGGGTTATTGTTGGGAATGGTTAAATCTCATAACTATTTAACAAAAGTATACCTTGAAAAAAACTTAAATTTGAGCATAATTTAAGCATTTTAGTGTGAAAAATATGACAAGTAAACATTCTAATACCATTCCCCCACTTGAATTATACAACATCCTCGTTGTATAGATAAAACATTAAATACGGGAATTAAAAAGAATTAGAATGAGAAACTCCATGATATTTGCTCGGTAGATTCTCTATGTTGAGTTTATTAACAAGATTATGTTGAATAGCCGCCTTGAAGTTTCAAGACTCCAACACTTTAAGATCTCCAGATTTGTAAATTCTCCACCAATATTCATTGATATTTCTTTGCTTCCAAGGTCCTATATAAAACATAGGAAAAAGAACATGTATTCCTATCTTGGTACCTACGGTTAATTTAAACTAAACTAAACAAACTAAATACGGGTCAGTTTTGGTGAATACGCCGTATCATGTGCATGAATACGTCGTATTGCCAGAACTGACAATAATATCTTTAAAGTGCATAAAAATTAAAGACTGATAACGTCCAGACAATTAATACGCCGTATGGTATGGAGCGGATACGCCGTATTGATGTCTGGGAAGACAGACTCGATAACTTAAATAACATTTCGGGTTGTCTCCCAGGGCACACTTTTGTTTACAGCGAAGTCTTTAAGTTAGACTTTTCTTTAGCTTCTCACTCGGTGCGCGTAACCATCCACCCTTCGTCCATCATCTAAAAGATTTCTTGGTAAGCTCGGCACGCCTCTTGACTTGTGATTGTAAGATCGTTGTATTCGTCTTCTTTTACAGCAACATATTCTTCTTTATTATTGAACGAATATTTGATCATATTGTATCTTTTTATTTGGCAAACTGGCACCTCGCGAGTTTTGATACTACATAACTCATGTCCTTCTTCATGAGTTTCGTTTTCACATTCTCCTTCGTCATAATTATGGTAGTAAATCACATGGCTCTTTCATCTTTTCCAACAATCATTGCCTGGTTCATCATCACTGATCAAGCCCTTCATGATAGCTTTATTCCTCAAGGATTCGTCTTTTAGTTCGCTATCTTCCAAAGCCTTTTACCATTCAAGGTCTTGGTAATGGAGCGAGTTTCCAATATGGTAAGCACCGGGTAAATTTCCTACATTACAATAACCATCCTCTCTCTAACTACAACTTGGCCATTCTGAACATCCAGTTTTATAGTTGAAAGGCTTACAAGAATGTTTGACTGGTTTTGGTTGCTTCCATATTCTATTATCGAGCCATGGTTTGTCATATACCCATGGTACATTCTCATTTCATTCGTAGATCTAATCATCTTTGTAATATTCATATGTTTTAAACCCCATAATATCCTTTGTAAGTACGTCCAGGTCTACTTTGAGAAGGTAATTAAATTTATTGAATGCCAAACAGAGAGGTGTCTCGTAGTCAAAAACATCAATTTCAATCTTAAAAATGTCAGCGGTTTCTTCCTTATCACTCAAGTATTCTTCAAGATCAGAAGATTCATCATCAGATACCTTAATTTCATCACCTCCCATTTTCCAGTAATCCCACAAAGCTCCTTTGGTGAATATATCCATTGTTTTATAGTTTACGAACTTTGTAGCCAACCAGCCTTCAAATTTTGGATTGGTTGGGTCCCATTTTACTACGGGAGTGTTATTTCCCTCGATGTGAGAAGGCAAGTAGTATTTTCCAAAAAAATAGCAGTTAAGTCGACCCAACAAGTGATTGATTCTTTGGTTCTATCAAACCATCTTCGTGCACCTCCAGCCAATGAGATCAGGAAAACAACAATTCTCAGTTTAGCATGATCTGCATTAATTTAATTGGGTCAATAATCTTTAGGTAGTATTTAATATGCTCAACTGCGTCCTTCCCGTTTGTTCCACTGAAAGCATTGTTGTGCGGATCATCCAAGAATTTTCCTTTTAGCTCATAAGCTTTTTTCCAGTTAACAGTAATACTTGTAATCCCGGAATAGTAATCTGCCTTGTCATTAGGCGCAAATGTTTACATACTTGACTTCTTTCCCTTGTCTCCCATAACTTTCTTCAATCGACTAGCTCTGATAAGTTCTTCCTGTAACAAGGGTAAAAATATCAGCAGGATTTTCTCTGAAGAAAGATAGAAAAAGTTTTAGCACATAAATCAAATACGAAAACTCAGATTTTGTTCCAGATGATCGATACGCCGTATTCAATAGAAGTGAATACGCCGTATTAATCGATTGAATGAATACGTTGTATTGGACAGAAAGTTGGATACGGTATCCAATGGAAGTGGATACGCCGTATCGAGTTATTGACCAGAACAGTGTATTTAGAAAACAATTAAATTAAACACACAATTATACAAGCAAACAATTAAACTAACAAAGGTAAAGAATATTCAAGATATTTCACTATTAATTAGCACTACTACATAAGGGTGTTAGATCTAATGTTATAAACCAAAATATAAAATAAAATCAAGATTATTTTCACCCCCCGGAATCCGTGCGCCAAATTCTCGTGATGTGTCCGTTGGCAGAGTAGCCGTATATTTTTATGATTCAAGTTTTAAAATTTATATTTTGCCGTCTTACAAAAAATACAAACAACTTTAAGGGCAGTGTACCTAGGTCGGTGGTTGATTCGTGGTAAGTAGTGGTATGAACACTTGAATCGAGGTTAAAATCTACCAATTTATTTAGAATCTTGGGTTATTCTAATCTATGTTAATTCTAATCTAAAGTCAAAACCTATGTTAATGCTATGTTAGTTTTAATCCTAATTCTAACAGGTAAAAGAGGGGTTTCAGCCTGAAGAGGGGACTGGCACGGGTTTGGTTGGTGACTACTATCCCCTAATTCATGGACTCTTTTACCCACGTAAGCTAATTTACTATTAGATAATGGCTGGTCGAGCCTTATGATAGAATAAACTGTAATTAGCCATATTAATCCGATTAAGAACGTTGGTTTTGTTTATTCAGTGCAATGATTACTTTATTCTCGCAAGCAGGAATATCATTCATAGACTTAGGGCTAGACTTCATCTACGACCTAGACAATTTTATTCTGTCACTAGTAATGCATCCGCCATTTGAAAAGCTTCCTTATTACTGATTATAATCTATCTTAGGGATTAAGCAAAGGTGATCTTGTTAAACCCTAGCTCATAGAGACTTTACCCACTTACTGCTTAATGGCAATTTATACACTAGCAGTCCACTTGTCCAACTATCTAATGAAATCAGAACATTATTTGTTAAATTATCCAGATTCACCTACTAGTCAACATGTTCAATAAACCAAAGGCAGTTTTCGTTAACTAGTTAAGACAGAAGCGTATCCTTAACACGATTTTAGAAGGACAATACTTATGATCTTATGATTCTAGATGTATAAATCACTATATGGAGAGCTATCCCGGCATCTAGATTACTTGGTCCGTATCACTAGATCCAGTTGAATGATAGGTCGCATAGAAAAGCACGTAAACAAGTAAAAATTGATAAACATAAACAACCATACAACGATAAATTATGCAATCAAGATATAAACAAAACCAAACATTCAGATCTTCATAATAATGGCTAATACCCGAAGGTATTAGCCTTCAAACATCATAATTAATACTAGAGAAATTGTTTTATCCAAGGTAAACTAACCGAGTTAGCAAATGATACCAAAAAACTAAACGATTACAAAAGTATAATAAATTACACGTTGTCTTCTATGGATTGGAATGCGTTGCAAGACCTCTTCTGCTTGTTTTCTCCTCTGAAAATTGACTTTTGTGGTTTAGGTATCGAGAATATAATTTAGAACACTTAAAACTCGTTTTTGAGTTTTGTATTTATAGGGTCCGGAAGTCGGTTTGATACGGCGTATTGGAGTTTCTTGGAGGGACCACGTTTGATATCTTCAAGAATATTCACATACTATATCTTCAATACGGCGTATTGACTTCTTCTGGATACGGC
>BQNB010040958.1:0-31631 GCA_026074375.1 Tanacetum coccineum | reverse complement strand
TCCTGCACAAAGTATGTTTTAGTATATATGTAACATAATAAACGTAAAAATATTTATTAAACATATTTTGACCTTTCAAATGATTGTTAGGACCAATCCCTGAAGCACTTGTGCCTGAAACATTGGTTTTATTACCAATCTTAACATCCTTGCAATCCCTTCTCAAGTGTCCAGATTTATCACACTTCCAAGAAGTCAGTTTTTACTTCTTGCTAGGATTAGATTTGGTGTTATCCTGATATTTACGTTTGCCCTTATGGCCATTGTACCTGGTGCTCCACTATATTGACAACATATCTACCAACAACATTGTTGCTCTTTGGCTTGTCACTTTCTTGCACCTTGAGGGATTCCTCAATACGCAGATGACTGCCTAACTCAACTAGAGTCATTTCCTCCTTCTTATGTTTTAGGGTATGCTTGAAATATTTCCAAGAAGAGGGAAGTTTATCAATGACATAAGAGACTAAGATAGCCTCATCCATGTTCATCTTGTGTTGTGTGAATCGACCAAGTGTACCAAGAATTTCATTGTATTGTTCCATGATAGGTCTAGAATCGACCATTTTGTAATTAGTAAAATTACTCACAAGGAACTTCTTACTTAATGCATCCTCGGCCATATATTTGACTTACAAGGAATCCCATAGTTTTTTTTAGATTCAACATTTTGATAAATATCAAACAAGGAATCAGACGTACCATTGAGGATGATACCACGACATACATAGTCATCATTCTCTCATGTGCTCCTCTTCCTTATCTGCTCCACAGTAGCATTCTCGCCATCTTTTGGCATTGGTGTAGTCTGAACATACACCACACTCATTGTTAACAAAAAGGGCATCTTTTTTTACTATCTTCTAAAATCAACCCCTATAAACTTATCCAGTTTGGAGAAGTGGATAAGTTAGCAACCATATACTTCATTGTAGTAGCCATTGATTATTACAGAATAGTCTTCTTTGATTGTTAAAGGGTTTGTATGATTTCCCAGTCGAGTGAAGACAACTAATGGGTACCGAATATCACTTAGAATCTTATTATCACTTTCCAAAGAAGACTATTTGACCCTATACCTGGGTTACACGAATACGTTTTTTGGACAAGACCAAGTGTTTGTGCTTGCTTTTGGCACAAAGCAATAACCCTTCGCTTTTAAGTGTTTATGTTTTTTGTATGTTTTCCATGCAAGTGTGATTCCTATTTATAGAAAACTCAAAGCCCAAATCATGGAATTATAATAATTCTTTAGCCTATTAATTGCATCATAATATCCTTCATGATTATAGGAATCAGTGGTTACATGACTCATTAAACGTGGTCATTAAGTGTAATTATAATTGCCTTTGAATAGGTCAAAACAGTTACAAGTTAGTTGAATTCAGATACCTAAACATTCATTAACAAGCTCACTGACGAGCATACATGTTGAAGTGTTTAAACTGAAAAGACTCATTGATGAGATAACCCGCTGAGGATACATCCTTTGAACTCCTTTATGAGATCCTTCAGCTTACTACTTAAAGAGTATGAAGTTGAACTCATCAGCCTGATGAATGTCATTCAGTTCAGAGTTACACTCACAAAACTTCATCAATGTATTGAATTATATTTTCCACTATCAGAGTCGGAGTAGTTGTAAGGAATATAAAAAGTGACGATCATAATTGAGATTTAGTCTTGTAATAAATTGGTTTATATTAAATGTGTAATAGTTAGGAAAAGGTCTCGTGACTGAAATGTTGTCACGAGACACGGCTATAAGCTAAGAGCTAAGAACCATGAGCTAAGAGCTCATTGTGTAAAGGATATAAATACCCCCATCTCATCATTATATGAGGTACGTTTGTCAAACCATTAAATAACAAGATTTGTCATTCCCACCCTTCTCTTTCTCTCTCTCATCATTCTCTCCTTCTCCTTCTCTCTACCTACTTTCTCTCTCTACTCTTTCTCTCTCTAAAACAAACACACATAATACTCCTAAACACACACTATATTACTAAAATGATCTTTATCAAGCGGTATCATTCTTCGAGGGTGATTTAGTGTCGTTTAGATTGATTGATTCATCATGTTGAATAAACTTCATTTGAAAAAAAATCATTTTTCAAATAAAAAAAACAAGTCATGTTATTTTTTTATCTGTTACAAGCCAATTATAAAACTATATAAATGTAACACCTCCAAACTACGATACGCAGCGGAATACAACGATTGGGGTGCAACTTCATAATACATGCACACGAGTCCCAGTAAACGTTCAAAGATATGTTTATAAAACACAATTTCATTTATTAGAAAGATCTGAGTTACATAGGTCCCAATAGCATTATAAAAATTATTTCTAAAATCACAAAACGACTTGATTTATAAAACACTTGTTTAGTTTATGACACTACTTCACCGAGACACCGTCCTTGATATCCGCGTTCCGTCCCATCCAGACATCAACAACAATTAACCTGGAGATACATGCTTAAAAAGTCAAAAGAACGTTGACGTGGATTCATAGAGTTGACAAATAATTAGTTAGATACGCCCATATCTTGTTCAACATACCGTATTAACCGTTGGCTCGTAAGTCAAGTTATAAAATAGTGATTTCCAACTAAAGAGCCCGTGTACCGAGACTTAACACATTCATTCTCGTAGGACGAAATTATGTCCGAGAAGTATGCCACTTCTCCTAATACTAACCACAAAATGTCCGTTTAACAGGGTGGTCCCAACGGATTCAAACCCCGAACAGGGTTGTCAAACCTAATAGAACTATTTAATGCATTAGCGTTCACCAACACATGGTAACTAACGGTCACACATCAAAAGGCATATACTCAGTAGTAAAGGAATCATATTCAAGTATCAAAAACATTTTGCGTTCAATTTCACAAAACAAGCAATGCATCCGCCTCGCGGAGTTAAAAACATTGAAAACTTTAAAAGAAAGGCTATGAACTCACCTCGATCCAAGACGACGATCGATTAATCAAATCCAATACGAAAAATGGGCAATACGATCATGACCTATAATTATGTCCTTTAATCATAATATACTCAAAGTATAATCAACGATGCGTACATCGTAACGGCAAAATCATATATACTTATATATATGTACAATACATGTGATGAGAAATCCATTTGCACCTTAGATCCCAAAACCTCACAACATTGAGTTATAATTGTCCCACACGTTTTATCTTACGTGACTTTAATTAAAAACATTATATTTTCGATAACTTTCTATTTTTAGAAAGTTACTATTTCGGAAAGTTACCATCTTTGGTAAGTTTAAATATCTAAGTATATTTTTAATACTTATCATTTTATTTATATCCATGTACTTAGTTAAAAATTATATAAGTCTTATATGACCCGTTGACTTTTTAAAGTCAACATTTGACTTTCTTTGACTTTTATAATTATATATATTTTTACCCAAATCTGACCCGCGCCAAACGACCATCTAAATCACATTTTCACGATTCGGACAAATAAGAAATTTTATGTAAAACGATATTCCGGACAACTTTTTAGTTTTAGCCGAGACCTGAATCTCGACAGAAAATGATGAAAATGCCTCTGCAAAAATCTGTTGTAACTTGTATTTTTAATAAAAACGCAGCAGTTTGACCATCGGTTTTGACCCGCTATATCACGTTTTCGTGACTTTGACCAAAAAGAGATTTTATAGAAAACATCATTCCGGACAACTTTCGTGTTTCGTCGGAAGCCCAAAACGGACTCGAAAGTGTTCAAAATGGCTGTCGAAAATCAGATCAGCAAGTATGGATTACCAAGTGCTGTTTGGAAACTTTCATGTTTTCAAAACTTGTTTTCGCCGTAACTTCTTCGTTATAAGGAGTTACGGGACGTTCGAATTATCGAAACGTACATTAGGACGAAATCTATCATACTTCAAGATCAAAAATCAGATTTTATGATTTTTCGAACCTCGTTTTGCGTGCTAAACTTTCTGTACGAATTTATACTTTTCAAAACACCATCAAAATTCATTTTTGATTTCCAACAATCATCAAAACACCATTATCTAGCCTACATAACATCTCCAATATCCTTTTTAATCTAATCTAATGCAATACCCATCGGATTTCATCACATGCAATTATCGAAAATCGAACGAATCATAAAAATAAAAATATCACTAGTATTAGAAATACTTACAAAGCTTAAATAAGCTAAATCGGACAAAACAACGGACTCGCCTTGCTCCTCCTTGTGGTTGCCACGGTTCGAACACCAAAACAAAACCAAGACTGCAACTTTTTCAATTAGACCAACTTTCAAAATTACATCTATCCATTACTAGCAACAATATTTTAAACTCATTTCGACACGAATTCGAACCAATCTAGAACTAGAGAAATACTTGTTGCATGTTGCGTTTCTTTAGTGGGATATGTAGGAAATGAGGAGGGGATTAATATTTTCTATATGGATCGTATTGCATGCGGGTTCTTGGTCGGTTTTGGTGGCTATATTGTGTTCGGCCGGTTATGGGTTCAAAGGGGAGGAGGAAGACAAGTTTTTGGTAAAAAGAAGATTGTGTGTGTATGATGTTTATATAGAAAATAAGTTTAGGCTTTTAACACTTTTAGCCCCTCCATCCTTATAGTCCTTCTACTTTTAGTACAAAGGCGTTTGTTTCGTTATGTATTCGACCAAAATCTCGGGATTATACTTCCGTGACTAAATTTATTTCCGTCACATTAATTTAATTAAAAACATTTAATAAAATGTGTACATTTTAAAACGCAAATCCGGCTCAAAACAAGGAACAAAAGACGACATTCGTAAAAATAATAAATTTACGATCTTAAAAATAATAACGAGACGTTTCGTGCATTTTTACGATGCTCAAAACGACTAACGAACGCGTAGTCAAACGTTGACTCGCGAAACGTTAAAAATAAAATTTTCAAATTTCCGTTCACCATAAAATACAAAAGTAATTAATTACGACAAATAAAAATTTAAATGTCGACGTTTGCTTACGAAAACTCGTAAAATAATTATTATGACGTCGAACTCGGGATCGTCATACGCGTCGTGAAACTCGGGTTGTTACATTCCACCCACCTTAAAGGAGCGCTGTCCTTGGTGCTCGGCCTTTCTTTCCCATCACATCTTTCATCCATGGCATGACGGCTTCTCGTCATCACGCAGACTCTTACGTTCTTTCAAAAATATATATGTGATACTATTCCGGATGGGAAGTCAACAAAACAAGCAATAAATTATACCCACGAAATCAAAACAAAATCATAGTAGCTCTTATCCAAATAGGCAAAAACAAGTCGCGAAAATATATTCGACAAAACCAAATCACGTCGTTCTAACTTTTATAGTCGCGCTCTTCATAAGGGACAATATACGTCGCGTGATATATCTGATTGAAATAATTATTACGTCGTTCTCCCGAGAAATTTTCAAAAATAGATGATCGATCCAAACTTAGTTGGGGATCATATAAACAACAAAACCAAGAGCACCTCGCTTATCAAAACCAAGGCCGAAACTTACGTTGTGAATTAAAATCAAAGTATATGTCGCACTCAAATACGGAATTATACCAATATTCAAAACCGAGAATATGCTTCGTTACCAAAAATCCAAAACATATGTCGCTAACTACAACCAAGATAGAAGTCAATAATCAAATTCGATATATATAATTATATCATTATCCAAATTAAAATACTCATCATTATTCAAAACCAAAATACACATGTCGCCCTTCCGGTCTCGTTCAATAATGCCCCTCCGGTTGCGAAAAATAATCTGAAACACATTAGATCTCCTAATCACCTTACGACATTGTTACACATGCCCACATAATCACATAAGTACCTATTGTACACTCGCCATCTTTTACATGATGACTCGATGAATTGGCCTCATACAAAGGCATTCATCACACCCACTTTTAACCAAGCATTGGTGATTATTATCATATATCGTATTCGCTTTCCTTTGGAGCTTTTGGCATAATTATTCATTCTAACACTTAGGTTTATACCCCTCTGGTCACATTTTCCTCATCGTACCGAGCTTGCCACAAAGTCAAGCCACCTCGACGATAATTCCAACATAAACACGGCTAATTCTAATTACACTCACTCTCATGAGTTCCTCAAGCCACAATCGTCAACAAGACTTTCGGCGATGTCCACCCACCTTATCACATCCTAAATTCTCACTCGGGCGATTACACTCATTCACTTTCATCCTAAACCGCATTGTTAGATCCCTTACTGAACAGATCTTGAACCTTTAGCTTGCAAATGGTAGATAAATCCAAAGCAACAATAATGAAACACTGATTAAGCATTATTGATTATGCGGAAACTAATCAACAATGCTAAGAAGAACACAAAAGATCTTTTATCAAACCTTTGTATTATAACTTGAATCGTACTAGGTTACAAGCTATGATTTCTAATTGATCTCTATTGATCTATATATTCTAACTATTCCTAAGGTTCCTTTTATACACCAAGGAAAACCCTAATGGGCTTACAAAACGTGTGAAGAGATAATGCATATCTATTCCTATAATAACTCATGCATATCTCCTAACAATACTAACTATTATATGCTAGTAGCACTAACTTACTACTAATAGCACTAACTATACTAACAGTACTAACAATGTACTGGCAGTACTAACTCTAACAGTACTAAAGACTTGGTATATTTCCTTTAATCTTTCTCAACAGCACTAAATTTTCACTAGCAGCACCAATGTTGAACCAACAGCAGTAAGTTGTAAAGTCTTCTAAAACCCAACAATCCTCCCCTAATCATGATGTTTACTTGTCAACCTTCATGTTTCTTCATCTTGAGCTTCTTGAACACCAGGAGGATGTATCCAAACACTTTACAACCTTTTAAACTTCAACTTTGATTAGCTTCCAGTCTTTTCAGCAACATAGCAAAAATACTAACTAAGTTGGCTATGTAGTTTTTGGCAAATTACCAGCCATAAACAGATTTGATATTTCTTTACCAGTAGCCGTTTGCTCTGGAATAGCCAATGCTTCATTGCTATAACATGGTGCACTGTTAACCATATAGTTTATAGTAAACTATCAACTATCAACGGATTTGAGATGTCTTTACCAAGAGTCGTTTGCTTTGGACTAGCCAACTCTTTACTGTGAAGCATGATGAGTTGAGAACCATATAGTTTTTAGCAAACTATCACCTGTAAATGGATTTGAGAAGTCTTTACCAAAAGCCGTTTGCTTTTGGACTAGCCAGTTCTTAATGTCTGTTAGACATGGTGAACTGATGACCATTTATTGTGTGGTTAAAAAACCAACACTCAAAGATCCTTCTCTCCTCCATCATGGCTTCCATGCTCATCAATCTGTTTTTGAATGAATCTAAGCAGAGTATAAGCATCTTCACTTGCAGTCCTAGCTACTAACCTTAAAGAAAGCATTCTTTCAAGAGTTTATTTTTTGGGTGGATACTTCCTTTCTGCAAGCATATAAATCTTAGTACCATCTTCCAGTATCAAGGTATGAACACCACAATTTTCATACAAATCTCAGCTTTTAAGATTCCATCTTTCTTAATTCTGCCAGAGTCCATCTTCTGCATTTGCATCAAACATTATCCCTAAATCTCCCCAAAGAACTAGATCAACACCTTCTGGAGTAGTTGTTTTAAATCTCTTCATCACCAGATTATATAACTCCTCAAGATCTAGCCTATCAAACCTTGTCACCATTTTAGAAAAGGTTTTAATCCACCTAGAACTTCCATCAGATCTAAAGATTCTGTAGTAGATGCGCTCTGCTCCATGTCTGTCAAACTCATAGAATTTTGATTCCCAGTTAATAATTGGAAACTTCTTCTCTAGGACTTCATAATTTATTATTTCTTCTTCATCAGGAACTATCATAAGAAAATCTTTTAGCTTGTTCTTCCTCTTCAAGATATCTTAGCTTGAACTTCATCATATAAACTTGCAATGTAGTCCACAGATGCTTGATCCTGTCTCTGTCTTTCCTCTCTTTCCCTTTCCATCTCTGCTAGCTCCTTTTCATGTACCAGTCTTGCTATTTCAGCATCTTTAGCAATCTGAGCTGCATCCAGATCACTTCTCTTGACTTTCTTTACTGGTGACTCCTTCAAGACCCCTTTACCTTTGTCTTTAGGATCTATTGTTGGAAGTGGCTTCAATGTGAGAATAGATCTTGCAGGTCTTGAAGAATCTTCAACATCTTTAATTGACACTCCTTTTTCCTTAGCTTTCTCTTCTTTCATCTTAATCAAAGTTTGAGCCATGGTGATATCTTCATCCTCAAATATACTTGTTGTTGTAGGAGGAGTTCTAGGCTTAACAGCACTATCTTCTTGCCTAGTAGCATCAACATTTGGTCTAGCAGTACTAACTTCTGGTCTAGCAGTATTAACTAGTTCTTTAGCATTTCCTCCTTTATCACCACTGCCCTTGTCTTCAACAACTTATGTATCATCGTCAACTTAACCTCTTTAGTTTCACCACTTTGCCTCCCCTTATCTACAGCCTCCTCGGTTTCCATGTACTCCATACCATGATCTGCATCTTGATCATCAAAAACAGTAATGTCATCCAAAGTTGATTCAGGTTTGGACTTTTTCCTCCCCTGTTTGGATACAGACTCCTTCTTTTCAAATCTCTTCTGCGTGGATAATATGTTCACACTCTTTAACCATGCCTTGTGGTGTGAGATGCTTGGCTTGCACTTCTTTTCCAACTTCTTGATTCTAGATTTCAATGCACTGATCTTTGCAGCTTGTGCATCCTTAATAGATTCCAAGGCAAGAACCCTGTTGGACAAGTTAGTACATAAAACAGATAATTCCTGTAGGTTCAGGGCACCCTCAGCTCTGTCAGATGTGTGACCACCTGAAAGAGGACTATCATGAGGTGTCTGAACCTGATCCCCTTCATTCCCATTAGTTCCCTCTAAAGAGTCTCTAGAGTCTTGGGTAGTGGCATGGCTAGATGATGTTTCAGGGGGTTGGTCTCCTGTACTAGGTTGAGTAGGAGAGGGTGTGGGTTGAGGTTCAGTGGGTTCTCCTGAACCTTCACCCTCTGCTGCATGTGTCAACATGTTGGGAAACAGAGGTGTTATTTTTCCTGAAAATTTTAGTCCTTTCCTAGACATATTTGTGAAAACTTTCAGATTGTGAGCTGGTGTAGGATAAACATCATTAAAAGGCTCACCAAGCTCAATTTGATTATTTAGAAACACCATTAAAAACCTTGGATACATAAGAAATTTCTTTTTAGTATTATCCAAGTTCCTCAACATACCATCAAAAATAAGTTTAGAAAAGTTAAACTTTTGATTAGTGGCCAGACATATAACAGCTGAAGCAATATTTGTGGAAAACTCATTCCAGCTGGTAGATTTTGAGCTTAAACAATGTAAAATGGTATGTATCAGAAACTTCCATTGAGGAGAAAAGAGAGCTTTTTGAAAAGTTAGTTTATTAAAATCACCCTCATAACCCATCAATGCAAGGTTTTGAAAAATAGCTTCATTTGTTAGGCAAGCAGTACCATCAGCATCATTAAAAAGAATAGAACTTCTTATTGATGCCTCTGTTACTACTACTGCCTTGCTATCGACAGTAGCATTAATCTACTTCACATCATTGACTGTTTGGGAACTGGCAGTGTTCCAAAACTGTTCAATGTAGGAAGTATAGATAGGTAGACTTACAGTGAGAGCATGATGAATCGAACTAGAAGCAAGAAAGTCCACTATCTCATGAAAATCGGAGTTTCCCTCTGACTTCTCTAAGCACGCGACCATGTTATGTTGATCGAAAAACTCCAAATTCACCATAGAAACTTGTAATAGATGGATTAAGATATGGGATATGATCTATTGGGAGAGTATGAGTGATTGGTAAACGGAATTGAGATTTTATAGAGATTTGCTTTAGGGTTTGATATGACCGTCTGAATATATTTGAATCCTTATCTGAGAAAAAGAGTGTTATAGAAGGAAGGATCATGAATTTTTAATCTATAGACCCCTATAAGCAACTTGTTGGCTGAAATATCTCAACGGTTATATTTAATTAAGGAAAATTTGTTATGCTCGCTAACAGTAGTAACGGTAACAAACAGCACAAACTTTTGCCTGGCAGCACCAAATTTGCCTGGAAGCACCAAATTTGCCTGGCAGCATCAAATTTGCCTGACAGCACCAAATTTGACTGGCAGCATCAAATTTTCCTGACATCACCAAATTTGATCAAATTTGTTAGCTACCATTTATAGCCTCCAATACCAATCCAAGCAGCATCTTTTTACCCAATCCAAACAGCATTTCCATCGTGAAGTACTTTTGAGCAGCACAAACTAAGCTTAGCAGTACTAAGTGTTGGCCTAGCAGTATTAACCAAACTAGCAGCACTAACTAACTCAACACCATATGTAGCCCTCAATCTTCATTCCAATGAATAGAATGAATCCCAAAGCATCATCTCATCTAAAATCTATTTTCTAACTAAAATATTTCACAAACTGTACAACAAAATAATCTGCTGACTTACGTCCCCTTAACTAATGCAGCTATAGATTGATCATTCCAATGTTAACCACCAAAAAATTAAATCTTGTGACATCAAATCCTTTGTTGAGAAGGTCTGCAACATTAGCATCAGTGTGAATCTTGATAACATCTATCAATCTTTTCTCATAGCAATCCCTTATGAAGTGATGTCGAATCTCAATGTGCTTGGTCCTCGAGTGATAGACAGGATTCTTGACAATACATATGGTACTCTCATTGTCAATATGGATTTTGGTGTTCATGAAATTAAAGCCATAATCCATCATCTGATTCTGTATCCATAATACTTGCCCACAACAGTTAGCAGTTGCAACATATTCCTCCTCAGTAGTAGAATTTGCCACAATCGTCTACTTCTTGCATTGCCAAGATATCAGTCTTCTACCAAGAAATTGACAATCATATGTTGTTGATTTCTTGTCAAGGCTGGCGCCTCCATAATCACTGTCTGAGAAAGCTTCTAGTTCAAAAGGAGAATCCCTAGGATATCATAACCCTAGTTTGGGTTAATGTTTGAGGTACCTAAAAATCCTTTTTACTGCATTTAAGTGTGAAGCTTTTGGAGTGACTTAAAACCTAGCACAGGCACAGACAGCAAACATGATGTATGGCCTTGATGCAGTCAAATACATCAAGGAACCAATCATAGACCTGTAGATATGCACATCTACATCTACACCATCTTTATCTTTGACCAGGGGCTTATTTGACGCAATAGGAGTAGTAGCTGTTTTGATGGAACAAAAATCAAACTTCTTAAGGATGTCAGCTACATACTTGTCTTGACTAATAAAGATTCCATCAGGTTATTGTTTCACCTGTATCCCAAAAAGAATGTAAGCTCACCCATAGAGCTCGTCTGGAATCTTTTGTGCATCCAATCTTCAAACTCAGTACACATAGACTGCGTTGTAGAGCCAAAAATGATGTCATCCACATACACTTGGACTAACATAATGTCACTCTTGTTCTTTTTGATAAACAATGTTTTGTCTATCAAAATACCCAACTAAATCTGTTGAAATCATCAGTCACAACCAAACAGTACTTTTTCTTATTAATACTTTCTACTAAGACAGGTCCAAATAAGTCCATATGAAGTAATTCTAAGGGCTTTCTGATGGTTCTTTCTAACTTGGCCTTACAGGAGGCCTTATGTTGCTTACCCTTCTTGCAGGCAACACAAGTGTGGTCATTTACAAAAACTTTAGAAGGTAGGCCTCTAACTAGGTGTCCCTTAACAAGTTTGTTTATATTTTTGAAATTCACATGACCTAATCTCCTGTGCCACAATTTAGACTCATCTGTTGTTGCATTTGCATATAAACAAGTTATACCTCCAGAAGGAACAATGTTCTTTAAATCCAAACTGTACACTCCATTCTGTCTAGGAGCTCTAAGTACAACTTGACTTTCATCAAGAAGCTTAAAGCTAGGAGACAGGATAAGGCATTCAGTGTCAGTAAAGAGGACACTGTTTTTCTTGTCACACATTTGTGAGACAGAGAAAAGGTTAAACTTAAGTTCATCTACAAAATAGACATCATCAAAGTCTAAATTAGCAGTTCTGATTTTACCTTTACCCGTTATTTTACCTCCTTTGGGATCACTTCCAAAAGCCACAAAGCCTCCATTGTAATCTTTATAGCCTAAAAGATAAGCTTTATTGCCAGTCATATGGCTAGAGAAACCACTATCCACCACTGCATGATCTTGTAGAATGCTTTTTGGATTGTACTGCATAATAAGTAAGGGAAATTAGTATCTCTTAGGGACCCAAGTCATCATAGACTTAGATATCTCTTTTGGGTCAACATACTCAAACCTTTTGAGTATGAAAGATCATTTTTCTTTGGACTCATGATCCATGTAATTTCCCTTGGGCCTCCAAACCCACCTTGACTTCTTAAGGTCATTATCCATCTTACCCTTACCAGTATTAACTACTGCTCTTGTCCTAGCAGTAGTCATATTTTTAACTCCGGAAGTTTTAACATCTTGTTTTAAGTTTTTTTGTTTAAAAGCTGGTTTTGTGTAGTAAGACCTCTTAATCGGTGAATATGAGGCTCTTGGTCTTACATTGTCCATTCTTGGGTAAATTGGTCTAATAGCACTACCAGTTTGTGCTATTTTAGGGCAAATTGCCTAGCAGTACTAACAGGCCTAGCAGTACTAATAGGCCTAGCAGTACTAATAGGCCTAGCAATACTAACAATATGTACTGCTGTTTTCCCATTTGGCCTAACAAGATTAACCAAACCTGTCCTGGTTAGTACTCCTGATGGGACAAAAGTCCTTCTAGCTTGAGGGTATTTCAAATTATTTGAAATTTTTTGTTGATTAACCCTTTTAGCATTATCCCATACTAGTTTGACCACCATTTGACCAGTATTAACCACAGTATTTACCTTAGGTTCTGGACTCTTTTTGGCATACAAATCACAATCTTTGATCAAATGGTCAGTACTTTACAGACAAAGCAAGCTTTTATTTTCTTAAATCCAATCCCTTTTTTCTGAAAAATTTGACCAATTTTATCAACTTGATTTCTAACTGTTTGAGTCTCATTAGTCTTAACAGGACTAACTAATTTTACAGCAGACACATCATCCTCATCATCTGAGTTCCAATACTCAATGATGACTTTGTCTTTGTTAATCTTTGGTTTAGGCACAACTGATTCATATATTGACTTAGGTTTTTCTATGTTTACTTCATTTGTTTTACCTACAATCTCACTAGTTTTAGATTTACTAGTATCAGTTTTTGACTCAATGATTTTCTTTCTAATGGCATATTCATCTAAACCTACAAATGATATGTCAGCTCTTAGGGTTAGGAAGTTTCCTGTTATAGGAGGGGGAACAACATGATACCCATCTGCTTTGGAGAACCTATCATTTGCTGGTGTGATCTTTTCATCACTTGATATGACCTTAAAAACACTCATACTAATATCACTATCAGTTTCAGATTTGTTACTTATTTCATCCAATTTTGTGTCATATCCTAAACCATTTTTATCTTTAGCACTCATTTGACTGTTGAGTATTTTATTAAGACCCTTGGATGATTCTTCCCATTTTTCTATCTTAACTTTCAACTCATCTCTTTCCTTAACAACTTTTTCTAGTTCCATTTTAAGGTTGTCGATTTTTACTTCTCTGCACTTAAGCTCATAGTTTTGAAACTCATATTTTTCACCCCAAGCCAGTTCATTCTTTTCATGTCCAAGAATTCTAGATTCTAGAGATTCTAAGGCTAACTCATAACCCTGAATTTCTAATCTGGCTATGCTATGTTTTTCTCTTTCACTATCAAGTTCCTTTAAAGAGTTTTTAAAAGATTCAAGACATTGTTTAGAACAGTTTTGTACCTCTTTGTTAGAAGAACTTGATGAGCTTGAGGAGGAGATGGCCATTAAAGCATAATTAACTGGTTCATCAAAATCATTGCTTCAGTCATAGCCTCCTAGACCATCTTGAGCCACCAGTGCTTGTGATGATGGTTCATTTGTTATTGCATTCCTCCTGCCATTATCACCATAAGATCTTTTCCCTTGGTTCCTTCCTGATTTGCATTCCTTAGCAAAGTGCCCTTTCCTGTGATAGTTGTAGCACTCAGCTTTTGACTTATCAAAAGGTAAAGTTGTTTTTCTTTTGAAATACAAGTTTCATTCCTGTCTTTTGAATGAACTCTGCACTAACAGTCAACATGTCATCATGGCTACTTGCCATCTAATATCCAATTCTTCCAAGTCATCTTGATCAATCTGCTGCAAATCCTCATTATCAAGTGGAGGACTTGTTGTCTGTTGTGCAAAGAAAGAGCATACTACTTCATCAGCACCTGGAGTAGATGAACCTTGACTTGTTGAACTAGTTCCTCCAGCAGTATTAACTCTAAAATTTCCACTGGCAGTACTAACTTCATTAGTGCTGCTTGTATTCTCAGAAGAAAGAAAAGCCAAGTTCTGAGAATTAGATGTGGAACTTGAAGACCTTTTCATCTCATCTTCATAGACCCTAAGGTTGTTGTAGAGATCATCAATATCAGTCTGGTCTATGTCTGGCTTATTTCTCATGATTAAAGCAATTTGACTAAATGAAGGAGGAAGACTTCTTAGAAACTTTTGATTGATATCTTCCTTTGATACTGGAGCAGCATGAACCTCCAATTGACTTATGAGTTTTTGGAACCTATCATAAGCCTTATCCAGACTTTCATTTAGTGCAGTGGTAAAGTTTTCAAACTGATGTTTTAAAACATTCCTTTGCATCTTTTTAGATTCATCATTTCCTCCAAACCTTGATTTGATTGCAGCCTAGAGAGATTTAGCATCTAGAACATTATGAAACAAAAGGAGATATTCATCTGGTATTGCTAACAATAAGATGCTCTTAACTCTTCCTAATTCCTTTTGGCAGTCAGTTGTTTGGCAGTCTTAGGAGCAGGAGGACTGGATTGTTCTCCTGCTGGTGCAACCTCTTTTTGGAGATCTCCATCGATAATTATATCCCGTAGGTTATGATTTATGTGGCAGATATATTGTCGCATTCTCATGCTCTAAATATAATATTCTCCCTTCTTGATGATAGGGATTTTTATTGTTGTTATAGTTGGTGGAGGAGAGTCTTGTTCTGCCATCTTACTGGTTTGATTGTAAATCTGCTTCAAATAATTGAGTTCTTCTTATTTAGAGTTTCCATACAAGCTCTTATACCACTTGTTAGATCCCTTACTGAATAGATCTTGAACCTTTAGCTTGCTAAAGCTTTGTTACTTTGGATCCCTTACTGAATAGATCTTGAACCTTTAGCTTGCAAAAGATTTGTTACTTTAGATAAATCTAAAGCAACAATAATGAAACACTGATTAAACACTATTGATTATGCGGAAACTAATCAACAATGCTAAGAAGAACAGTATTAAGTAAACACAAGAGATCTTCTATCAAACTCACACTTTATATTATAACTTGAATCGTACTAGGTTACAAGCTATGATTGCTAATTGATCTCTAGTTATCTATATCGATTAACTATGCCTAGGGTTCCTTTTATACACCAAGGAAACCCTAATGGGCTTACAAAACGTGTGAGGAGATAATGCATATCTATTCCTAATTTAACTCATGCATATCTCCTAACAGCACTAACTATTATATGCTAGCAGCACTAACTTACTACTAACAACACTAACTATACTAGTAGTACTAACAATGTAGAGGTAGTACTAACTATACTCTAACAGTACTAAAGACTTAGTCTATTTTCTTCAATCTTTCTCAGCAGCACTAAATCTTCACTAGTAGCACCAATATTGAACTAGCAGCAGTAAGTTGTAAAGTCTTCTAAAACCCAACATTAATGATTAAAGCCAAAGTACGGCGCACAATGTATTTTGTGCGGCGTACTTATAAATGAATGGAATGCCATTTATTTAATCACCAAGTGCGGCGCACAATTTCTTGTGTACGGCACACTTTTCCATTAGTTACTCTAAAATCATAAATGATTGCAATGATCATGGAACTATTCACTCCCCCTAATTCAGCAACTGAAGACCTATCCTCAACTATAAATAGAGCGTGAATTTTGAAGAAAATCATTCCATTCTCATCTTCCAATCACCATTCACCAAATCTAGTAGTCTTAGTAGTTTTAATGAGGTTTTAAAGGTTAACCACCACCTTCATCACTTTCCGGGTAGAGAAGGAAGAAAAGTTCCAGGAAGTTGAAGTTGCTAGTGTTACTGTAGTCAATTGTTGTCTTGTTCTTGAAAGGTTAACCACCACCACCACCTTCATCACTTTCCGGGTAGAGAAGGAAGAAAAGTTCCAGGAAGTTGAAGTTGCTAGTGTTACTGTAGTCAATTGTTGTCTTGTTCTTGAAAGGCATTGTAAGATTTGGAACCTCTACTCTTGAAATTTGGTAAAAAAACATGTTTCTATCTTTTGATGATATGAATGTTGGATTCACCATGATTGTTATATGTGTTGTTATTATGATTGTTGAGTAGATTAACATGTTTGGTTAAGAGCCACACGATTATTATGGATCAAACTTTACTTTTAAATGAACTTTTAATTTGAATAATATAAGTTTGATGCTTTTGAACTTGGACTCTTTAATCTTTGTTTGATCTCCACTCATTCCAGATATAGGTCGAAAGACTTCGGTTAAGTGATTGATTTCAAAGTTGTTTGTCTACGAAAACTAGACCTTAGCCTTGTGAGGATTGACTAAGTAAACGGACATTAACCCAAGTAAAAAAGGGTTTAAAGCTAAACCTTATGTCTAACAAACTTGGTTTAGCAAATTTATATTATTCATTATCAAACACAAATCGCACTTAAAGCATTTTTCAAAATAAAAGAAAAAGGCCGAAAGGGTTTTTTATTATGAACAATAGATAATCTTTCTAAGTAATTAAACATTCTTAAATCGATAATAATTTCATTTGTGAATCATTCAAGTTTATCCATAATATTTCTTGTTTCTTAACCAAACATGTCCTTTATTTCTTAAATCAAATCTTTATCTTTAGATCTGTGACAATCTATAAGATAAGTACCTTTTCGTAATATTATCAACTTATTCTTAGAATTCCCAATCCCTTGGAATGACCTGGTCTTACCTAAATATATTATACTACATACGTGGGTTATACTTTTACCCGTGTGTTTCCTTATAATAAAATTAGTATTTTCAATCATTATAAATTTAAAGCTTTTGAAACAGATCAGACACTTAATCGTACACTGACCAACATGGCGAGTAAAACATCGTTCACACAAAGGAAGCTTTCCATCAGTAGGAGCGGTAACCATGGCTCGCGCATTTCCTTGCTTTTGGCTATTCTGCAATGTTTTACGAGAGTTATCCCTTTGATTTCCCCTACCACTACTATTTCCACTTTGATAGTTCTCCCACTTTCACTTCTTTCCTTCCAAAATCCTTGCATCTCTAGCTTACGATTTCTGTTCCATCAACTTATGAGCCATACGTACAGCTTCGTTCAAATCAGCAGGCTTAGAAGATGTCACGTCACCCTTGATATTATCCGTCAATCCTCGGATGTAAGCATCAACCTTCACACTTTCTGGCTCTACCATTCTTGGACACATCAAAGCTAGTTCGTTAAACCTTTGAGTATAAGCAACAACATCATACTCCCTCACCTTCAAGTTCCACAACTCATGCTCCATTCTTTGAACTTCTCCTATCGAACAAAACTCCGTAGTCATTAGTTCCCTCATCTGAGTCCAAGGCATTTGGTTTACAATCTCCAAGCCCATAGTTGCAACCTTAGTTTTCCACCAAGTCAAAGCTGGTCCTTCTAATGTAGCACCAGCAAACTTCACCTTCTTGCATTCTGCACATTCACTGATCTCGAAAACACTCTCAGTTTTCTCAAACCATCTTCGCAATTCAACAACTCCTTCAACCCAATGAAAAACATCAGGATTTCACTTCATAAACCCAGCAAAAGTGCACTCACGAACATCAGGTACAGTGTCTTGACCTCTAACTAGCCCAAATCCACTAGCATCATTTTTGACAGTTGCTTGCCTTGCCCGTTAAGCAGTAATAGCGGCATCAACACTTTCTTTGATTATTCGACGAATCACAGCTTGAGTCATAGGTGCAGACTTTGGAGGCATGATTATATCACGTCATACAAAAAACAATTTGATAAGCATTCATAACATGATATTCTCATAACATGGTACAATGACAAATCAACCACAACAACAGTCACACAACATCAAGTAGAAATCAAAAGATAGTCATTCATTTTTCATCACAAGAGAATTAATACATAGTTGCATTGTTTCATGAAATGATACAAGTCGTTACAACCAATAGCACTAAATCTACTAACTGAGGACTCAGTTTAGTGATTACACAACAAAATAAACAACAATTGAAACTAGACTACTAAGCTGGATTCCCTCATGATGCTTTCGGAGTACGCTCCTCATCCTTTACCAGAACATTAATAGCTTCATTCGGTCTTTCTTCAAACATAAATCCCCTGCGAATCATCTCTTGATAGAACTCATGAGATCGAACTCTAGTCCAATATAGATCTCTTTTGACTCGTTCATTCTGCATACAAAGGAATGTGTTGCTAAACCTTGCTTCTTCAAGTTCCTTCTTCAATTTCTTACATTCGACCTTATCTTCAGTATTACCAAGATTCTCAACCAGCATTTCCATTGCAGCCGTTCCTTGCTCCACACTAGAACGCACTTCATTACCCAAATCCAAAATCAACTTACTATAGTACTCATCCTTTGCTTTTCCATTCTTCTCGACCAATGCGTGCGCCATCTCGCGACCAAACAATCATCTTGAAAAAGAAGCCATTCAACTAAACAAAAAGTTAATGTCCCTCTTCACGAGACCAGGCAATAGACCATCACAGTCCTCATAAAGAAAAGGAGCAGTAGATGATTCACCTACCTTATGGACGCTAGCAGGAACAGTCTCATCCTCGTGCTCAATCGGATATGTCAACTCTTCATAAGGATATGTCAACTCTGGCTCATTCTCATCTTCCTCAATGTCGACTTCCATATCATCTTCTTCTTCCTCTAATTCGTCTTCTTCTAGGTCTTCATCTTCATCCACTAAGACAGGTTCAGGAACAATAGGAACATCATCGCGTTGATTCGGCTCAACAAAAAGTACATCATCCACGTGATCGGGAGGAATTACGTTCATCATGATAATCTAGAAAATATCGTACAATACTTACTTAATATCGTATCACTTCTTATTATTATCGGAATACTATTATCAAAATAACGGCTCGCATAAAAGCGCAACAACAAAAATTCACAATACGTAACCTTTTTCAATCAGAATATATCTCAATTATATTTCAAATATATATAAGGATGCTTATCACATAGCCACATGCCATTCTATGCATACAACATATGCATAAATGCACCAATGCATAACAATTCATGCATCCAACACATGCATAAACTTATACATACTTAACTATTTAATTTATACATATAACGCATACGTAAACATATATCCATACATAACAATCAACAAATTTACCTTTTCTTTCTATAGGTAACCAATGGAAACAAGAAGTCTCGGCGTGCGTGTAGAAGTGTTATAGTTTAGGTCTTCCAAAAAGACTCGACCTAGTTCTCTATAACCTTAGGCTCTTGATACCACATTGTAACACCCCACCCAACGTACATTGGGTTGCACAGCGGAAATTAGCAATTGGGCATTACTAAATAGCACCGTTTACCAAGATAATAGAAAACGACTTAAATAAGAAGTTTTACCAAGCATGTGTTCCATAATTATTCAGAGTTAAAAAGCACTTAGGTCCCCACAAAATCATAACCACCGTCTATTATAATTATTGAAAGACAATTGTTTCAAATAAAAGACATAGTTTTAACATAATTTATGACATTGTTTTTGAAAGACCGGAACACACAAGTAGTCTTTCCATAAAATCCATCACACGCACGACACCGCCACGCCATCGTTGCCTTCATCCTTAGTTACCAGGGATAAAGCATGTTTAAAACGTCAACAACAATGTTGAGTGAAATTCATAGAGTTTAAAATAATTGATAAGCAATAATCTTTGAACACATAATTAGTTCTCGGGAAAACAAAGCAACAAATGCAATGTATAGCAATTTCTTTTCTTTTACGCAATACGCTCATAACACCGAACGTTAACAAGACATATGGCATTTAATATGTTAAAGGTGCCCCAAAACAAGGTATTATTGTCATATACCTACTATTTTCTAAGTACAAAATGTCCGTTTGACAGGGTGGTCATAAGGATTCAAACCTCGGACGGGGTTTTTAAACCCAATAGATCTATTTAATGAATTAGCTTTCACCTCACAATGCAATTAATGGTTCATGAAATAAGGGACTTCGACAATAGCTACTTATGCGGAAACAATCTCATAAACGGGTCCAGCATACCATAAAATCATGTGTGTTCGATTTATAAAACAAACATGTATCCCCCTTGCGGGTTTAAAAACAATTAAAATAGTTCAAAAGAGAGGCTATGAACTCACCTTAATCAAAAGATCCAATCAATCAACTTCAACAAACGCAAGAAACTTCACGTCTAACCGCGGCCTATATTATATATATAGCGGTACGTGACTAAAAGTATAATAGATCATATATTACATACTTACATACATATATATTACAAAATAATTCACCTTGACCACACTTAATCATATTACAATATTTTCCATAAAGTTTCCATTTTTAGTAAGTTACCGAAAGTATAGATAATATAATCCGAACTTCACATTTCATTATCAATTAACTAACATTACTAACCCTTTGCTCATTATAGACTTTATTCAAAAATTTACTCAAGTTTGACTTCCAAAAGTCAAAGTTTGTAGTTGACTTTTTACCCCAAAAATACCCAAACTTGACTCGGCCGTAAAACGTTTGTTTTTAGGAGTTACAAGACCCACCTTTTATATCAAAACGGACCTTAGAACATCCCTTATCATTTTCAAAAGCCTAAAATAGATTTAAAAAATTTCTCGACATGCTATGACCAAGTCAAACTTTCTGGTCAAATAAAGTCAACCCAAAGTCATACCAAAACTCATTTTTATCAAAATCTAACTATCCCAGCATGTTTAACTAGCCTAAAAACATGTACCAAAACTATCAAACACATGTTCATACTGGAAATACTTCCAAATCGATTTTGCACTTGAATCATCTATTAAAAATCATATACATGTAATAACATCTAATTAACCATACTAGAAATGTAATTAGCATACTCACAAAGCTAGAACAAAGTTTGATTTTTGTTTCCCCCTTCCTTTTAAAATCAGACGCAAACCTAAAGACCAAAACCAAAGCTCTTTCAACAAAACCAACTAGCTAGCAACACTTACCTAACACTAGTAAACCTTCTTTTTAGATCAAAATCACAAGAACACACTTGAATTTCTAACTTTCTCAAAACTCAATGCATGTAAGGTTTTCTTAGTGGGAAATGTAGGGGATTAAACAATGATTAATATGGTATCAATTGATTGTAATGCATGTAAGTAAATAATTTTTGAAAATCGATTTAGTGTGGTGGTGGTGGTTCAAACGGAAACAAGGAGAGAAAGGGAAGAACAATTTTTGGCTAAAAGAATAAATGGGAGTATTAGTGCCCTTTTTATAGAAATGAGTTTAGCAATTTGGCAACTTTAGTCCTTCCTTTCATTTAGTCCTTTTAAAACTAGTCCAATGTGTTATTTTATTTACTTAAACTCGGCCAAATACTCGGGTCACACCACGTTTATAAATATTTTAAATATGTCCTACTAATTTTACTTTAAAACGTTTAATAATAGTTAAACCTCATAAAACACGACCTTTAAACATGGTCTTTACAAAAACTCGAAGAAACGTCGAAAAATACAAAAATAACATAACCACGCTCTCGGAGCAATAATATAAAAAATTAATGCTTTTTTAAACGCTAAAACAAATAAAAATTCAACCACGGATTGAAATCACCCTATCAAAGGAAATTTCCATCAAACCTCTCATAGCATAAATGACTATAACTATTTACGTAACTAAAATAACTATCTTGGCTAGGAATAGACGTTGACCTGAAACTAGGGTTGTTACATATATTTATTTAAGTTTTAAATTTATAAAACTCGATTCACCTGACAAATGCACTAACGGGTAGAGAACCCGATCGTGAGTAGTGTAGAGATGGTAAATCTGTGGTCGTCCCAAGAGCTAAGAGTCAATTAGTTTTAATTTTGAGTTGTCACGTTTGAAAATGATTTTTTGATTGATTTTGAGATTAACAAGAAAGTAAAAAATGTGAAAAGTAAAAGACATAGAAGTAATCAGGGAGAAAAGCTTGCTAGCCTAACCATTCCATTACTACTGTTATAGCTACGTTTTCATATGCAATGTTACATCATGGTTTCATTGATGGTTTCTAAAGTCAACAGACCTGAATAAATATCTTTAGTCTGTCCTATAATTCTTGCGATCTTGAATCCCTCAAAATTCACGAAGGTAGGGCAACCAAGTCATAATGATTAATCCCAACTATCCCAAGAAATAGTCTAATAACTTATACAAATTATTAACCCTCTCTGAAAGAGTTCCCGTGTAACATACCCAATAATGAGTCACAACGGAAATATGTTCGGGGGCGTTACTTCATAATACAACAACACAAGATACAAGAGAACGACCTCTAAATATGTCGTTTGAAAAGTAATCTCGTTGATATTCTTGAAATTGATATAAGATTGTCCCATAATTGCATCACAATGAAAAGCTTGAAAGCGATACAACGAGATTTGATCATTTGCATGTAAGTAGAAATTCATTGATGAAATCTTGTCAAATTTAGACTCCAATGCACATCAAGTATGCCAAGCATCTAATTCACCTAAGAAAATCATGCTTAAAAGTGTCAACATAAAGTTTGTGAGTTCATAGATTTTTGTAAGTATAAATGTAATTGTTGAAATCAAAAGATTTCATATTTGTAACTCTTTGACCATCCAATAATTTTGTGATTGATTTTTCAAAATTTGTTTTAGGCTGAGGTTCTTGGTTGACGGTTTTAGACTTTTTCTTAGGTAAAACACCGGTGGTTTTGCCATCGTCGCTGTCATAGAGTTTATCATGAACAGTTCTCATGCTACGGACACATCTTTTGAAATCTTAGAGGTCCTTTCTCACATCTCATTGTTTAATTCTGTGAGCGATTTCTCGGAATCATTAGGATCATAAAGGGATTGACGAGAAGACGAATCATGAGAATTTTGGTTTTCATAATCTTCAAATTGGATGTAATTGGCTTCATGACGTTCACACATCAGAGTGTCATCGTTCATGTGGTTTGTAGAAGCGTCTCCCTCTCTAAGCTTATTATATTTCTCACGCATATCTTCTAATTCTTCATTTAAGCTTATAATTTGGGAGAAATCCATAGCCTTCAATTTTTCCATAAATCAAGAATTATCAGTATTACTATCACTTCCATCGGCGAAGGAAACAGATTTTCGATGATGTTCGTTTTTAGATTTAATGGACCAATCAAGTTTGAAAAGGACTTTGTCCTCGAGAAATTGAAAAGCTTGATTTGGAGTTTTGTAGAGGAAGATTCCTCCGGCTGTTACGTCTAGGATTCCTTGAGTGGGTTCGTCTAGACCGTGATAGAATATTTGAATAATAGCTCCTTTGGTCAGACCGTGCCCATGACATTTTCGAAGCATGCTCTTCAGTCGTAACCAAGCGTCGGTTAGACTTTTCACATACGAGTGAGAGAAAATTTCCGATTTTACAAGGTAAAAAGACGGGTTAAGACAACGAAGGTGGAAAGAATCTGTTATAAAAGCTCTTCTCATTTGTTCCCACGATATTATAGACTCTTCATTAAGTTCGTTAAACCATGTTTTAGCTTTATCGTACAAGGAAAAAGGAAATATCAAAAGCCTTAACAGCTTCACTTGCGTTTCTCCGTATCTGAACATGTTTTAGATTACGAGGATTCACGATATAAGTCATGTGGATCGGTCCGATGATACCTTCGGAATTTATTTTCTGAAATCATTTTTAAGTGAGTACTATTGATAACAAAGTTGTCACCGACATTGGGTTGAACAATGGCAGAATTAGGAGTCGGTGCTACAATCTTAGCACTTTCCCACATAGGTTGATCATCGGGATCGAGGATTATTACTTATTGGAGCGGTAAATTTGGTTCTGGTTCGACATCCTCTTCAGGTATATTTATAATGATAAAGTCATTAATGGTAGAATTTTGAGTTGATGATTTGAATGATTCGATCTCGACGAATTCTTTTCGGATAAGTTTACAAGATCTTTTTATTTAATTTTTATATTAGACTTACTAGTTGTTTTCCAAAAGATAGGGGATTTATACATACGTTAAACATTTTGCAAAAAGACATTTATATATATATAATTAAGGCTAATAGGATAATATTCAAAATAAAATAAATTATTTTCATATATTTTTTTTATAATTTTTTATTTTTATAGATTTATATATAGATATATTTTAATTTATTATATATAGCAAATAAGGATAAATAAATAAAAGATTTTTTTTGGATAGGTACGGCGTATTTAGGAAAAGTGCGCCGGCTTTTCTGGAATTTTTATGTTTTTTTTTCGAATATTATGATAAATTAGATAATTACAAATACACAATGTATATAATCAAATAAAATACAATTCCAAATGATTATAGAACCTAAAACTAGCAGATTGGGAGTTTGGGTTTTGGTTTTTAAAATAAGATTTTGTTTGTGAAAAATTGCAGAAAGTGCGGCGTACTTGGGTAAAGTACGGCGTACTTTCTGGTTTTCAGGAAAACCGGCGCACAAACAGGATGTGCGGCGTACTTCCTGAAGGAAAACGGATTTTTGTTTCTATTTGCCGGAAAGCTTGCAGGTTCTGTGAGTTTGAAAATTTTGTGAAAAAAATAGACAACAAAATGATAACAATTAACACAATTCGTCTGGCTAGCGGCGCCAAAACTTGATGTGTGTTTTTTCCAAGCTTTAAATTTTATAATAAACTAGAAATACTGATTTTTACTAAAAACACAACACTCGGGAAGTATACCCGTTCATGTATAGTATAGCTTTAGGTAAGTCCAGGTCGTTCCACGAGAATTGAAGTTTTCACAGTTTGTAATTAAGGTGCTAAGGTTAATAAGATTGTTACGGATCAAATTAACCAAAGACGTAGCTATATCGAAATAATGGCAAAGAAAGCATTTATAAGTATGATTCAATCAAATGATTAAGGTATGTTTATTTAGGCAATGATCACTTTGATAATGAAGTGTTTAGGATAGTGTTTATAAGTTTAAAAAATAGAGTTATCACAAAGTTATAAATCCTTTCGGCCTTTAAATATAACTAGTGATTATATTGATTAATAACAACAAATCCTTTCGGCCTTTATAAGTTATTATAACCAATATATTAAATGGAATGATAAAACATATATAAAAAGCACTTTCCGGCCTAATTATTCTTGTATTATAAAAATGTGTTTTACATTCAATAAACTCATATCCAAACACTCCATATCCAAGATCACATTATGCCTAAACAAACACAAGATGACTACTCCATGATCAAAGTAAAAAAACAAATAACATTCATCATGGATTTAACAAGGATTATATTCAAAAGAGTAACAAGATTCATACCAATTCCAAGAGCAAAGTATGGGTTTTGGAAATTTTCCAAGAATTTCCCAAGGAATTCTATATTTTATTCAAGTAAAACCTTGTAAACTATGAAACATTTGGTCACAATTGCTCTTTAGATTGAATTACACTTCAATGCTACTTCCTTCGGTGGATTATAAATCTAGAAATTTTGGTGGAGTCTTGGGGGTTGTAGATTGCGTGGTGATATGGTAAGTTTTGAAGGCGGTGTTTGGTTCTTTAGTTTGTCAAGCTAAGTCCACCAAAAACACCCACTTAGAGTGTTCTAAACGAACTAGAGAAAGTGGTGTGAGGATTGTGTAAGTGTGTGTTATGAGAGGCAAAGGGACGGGGCCTTATAGTGGTTGGGGGCCTTGGTAGCGTGCCGGGGAGGTATTATGGGTGGCGGAGCAGGGCCTTGTGAAGAGGGCCTTAGGGGATGGAGTGGGGCCTTAAGGAGGTTTGGTTTTTTTTTTTTTTGGGGGCCAAGTGCGGCGCACTTACAAATAAATGCGGCGCACTTAAGGTGTAAATGATGTCTTCATTAAATGGCATTAAATTCTCTTAAATTCGAACAGAAGTGCGCCACACTTTTTAGAAGTGCGCCGCACATTTAGTACTTTCAGCACTTGGTCTTTCATGGAAAATCCATCTAAAAAGCAATAGTATTTGTTCCCTGCTAAATGTTCTAGCATTTGGTCCATGAAAGGAAACGGAAATGGTCTTTACGTGTGGCATCTTTAAGCTTATGGTAGTCAATACAAACGCGCCATCCCTTAACTAACCTAGTAGGAATTAACTCATTATCTTCGTTTTCAACTACGGTCATGCCACCCTTCTTAGGCATACAATGAACGGGGCTCACCCACGGGCTATCGAAAATGGGGTAAATTAATCCGGCATCAAGGAGTTTGACAACTTCCTTTTTGACAACCTCATGAATTTTCGGATTTACCCTTCTTTGATGTTGAACCGCCGGTTTGAAGTCATCTTCCATTAAGATTTTGTGAGTACAAAAACGAGGGTCTATGCCATGAATATCGGAGATTTTCCATGCGATGGCCCATTTGTGTGACTTAAGAACCTTTAAAAGGGCGGCCTTTTCTTCATCTTTTAATTCTTTAGAAATTATGACGGGTAATTTATCGGTTCCTTCTAAAAACGCGTATTCAAGATGAGACGGTAAATCCTTGAGCTCAAGCTCCGGAGGATCATCAATAGAAGATTTAATCATTTTAATTTCCTCAAAATGAAGTTCTTTCGGAGGGAGAGGAGATGATGGATCATTATTTAATAATTCTTCAAGTAGACGAATATCTCCCTCCGGATCAAAGTCGGCATCATCAATTCCCGGTGGAATCGAATCATTTGTAAGACAAGCCTCGATCTCTTCCAAAATGAAGTCACCTCCCTCAAAAGGAGTGAGAGAGGGGAAAGAAGTAGAAAGGATAGGATCTAAAGACGGAGTGGGATTGCCACTCGTAGAACTATCCGAAAATCCGAGCACTTCTTGAGCATACTCCTCACATGAAACGTCGATGACATCGATTCGATTAACCGATTCAGCATCATTGTAGGAGTATCTCGAAGTTTGACCAACTTTAAAGGTTATGGCTTCATCATCAACTCGGAGAGTTAATTCTTCACCGTAAACATCAATCAAAGCACGTGCCATCCTCAAAAAGGGTCTCCCAAGAATTAAGGGAACCCGAGGATTGACAATATAATCAACGACTACAAAGTTGGCCGAAAAATGGAACTTTTATACTTTTACAAAGACATCTTTGGCAATATCGGATGGACTAGTAGTCGATCGGTCTGCAAGTTCAAGAATCATTTGAGTAGGAGTAAGTTCGGGGAGTGAGAGCTTCTTCCATATGGAAAGAGGCATCAAGTTGATGCTTGCACCACGATCGGCCAAGGCTAAGCATTCAACTATCTTCGAAAAATCACATGGAATAAGAAACTTGCCGGGGTCTCCAAATTTTTCGGGCAACTTTTTTAGGATAACCGCCGAACAATTCTCATTCACCGGTGTTTTAGCTAAGTCAAATAATTTTTCTTTGTTATTAAGGAGACTTTTAAACATTGAAGCAAATTTCGGCATATGTAGAAGAGCATCCGCGAAACTAAGCTCAAAATGTAATTCCCTAAAGATTTCAACAAATTTCAAAGCTAGATTATCATCTTTTTCATGGAGCTTCTGTTTTTTAGATCTTAAAGGATAAGGTATAGACGGTTTAGGCTTAAGAGCAACAACGGGCTCATCAATTTGATCTTGAGTTTGGACTACCGGAGGTAGGATGTTTTTGGTACTCGGTTGCACCGTATCCTTTGTCACCTCGGGTTCCCGTTTCACCACCTTGGGAAGAGGTGGAATTGGAGGTCGATCATAAGAAATACCACTTCGGGTGGTGATTACTTTTAAGTCACCTCTCGGGGTAGCAACAGTGTTGCTAGGAAGTGAACCCAAACCTGGAGAAGAAGCGGTATTCATTTAAAGAAAACTAGTCATCATATTCTTAAGCTCTTTGTTTTGCTGTGACATATCATCCCTTAATTCCTTCTTCATATTACTAATTTGATTTTGCATAGCTTGCATATTAGCGTAGTTGATCTTCATGTAGTTCGAAAGATCATTCAAAGGTCCAACTTGAGCTTGCTAAATCGGAGTTTGATAATTTGGATTTCCTTGATTGTAATTATTTCCTCTGTTTTGATTATATCCTTGATTATAATGGGTTTGATTATTTTGCAAATTCGGTTGTGCAAAACCCGGTGGTCGAATTTGGTTAGCTACACTCTGAGGACGGTATTCGGTATTTCCCTGATTGTAGTTCACTGTGGCTGCTGAAACATATCCTTGAATATTATCTTGTTATTCTGGAAAAGCGTTGCCATCGGTGACAAGACATTGGTGGTAAGGATGCGGGCCACCACAAGTAACACAAATTTCCTCAACTGCTTTCACGGAAGCTGGAGGAGAAGATTTTTGAAGAAGCATAGCCTTAACGGCGTCAGCAAGAGCGGCAATCTCAGGAAAATGAGGGGTAGAAGAAGAAGGAGCATTCGTACTCACTTTTGAAATAACCAGTTTGTTCCGTGAGTTGCGAACTTTTGATTCGTTTTCAATAATTGTCAAAGCATCTTGAGGAGTTTTAGACAAAAGATTACCACCAGCGGCGGCATTCAAAGAATCTTGATCTGTTGGTGTTAAAGCATTGTAGAAAGTATCAAGTTGATGCAATTCCGTAAAACCGTGATGTGGGCATGCATGAAAGAGATCCTTGAAACGGTCCCATGCCTCACAAAATGATTCATCAAATCGTTGCTGAAAATTTGTAATTTCATTTCGGAGATTTGTAGTTTTGGAAGGAGGAAAGAACTGGTTAATAAACTTAGAAACAAGGTCTTCCCAAGTAAGAATAGAACGAGGGGGTTCTTTTTTGAGCCAAATTCGGGTTGCCCCCTCGATAGAAAATGGAAAAAGCATAAGCTTAATCAAGGAATTAGGCACTTCTTTATACTTAATCGTGGAAGTAATCTTGTTAAACCAACGAATGTGAGCATGGAGATCTTCTTTCTCAAATCCGTAAAATTGTTTTGAAGTTACAAGATTTAGAAGACAAAAAAAAAAAAAAAAAAAAAAAAAAAAAAAAAAAAAAAAAAAAAAGGAAGTAATCTTAGTTAAACCAACGAATGTGAAGCATCTGGAGAATCTTCTTTCCTCAAATCCTAAAATTGTTTTGAAGTTAGCAAGATTTAGAAGACCATTTTTAAGCTCAAAATTCTCTGGGGGCAAGAATAGGCAAGGAATAAACGTTGGCATCTCTGTAACCCTGCGGTGAGGCTTGGAGTAATATCCGCCATAGTACGTTAATCGAGGGAGATCCATACGTAACTACGGGAGATCTCTTGCAAGAAAAAAAACCGTTTGACTCTTTGCCTTGGAACTCTACGATTACGACGTTTTGGAAGTCGTGGAAGATTCGACAACTAAATTCGATTGAAGAAGCGCGTACGTCATGCACTAAAAAACAAAATAAGAGAAATAAAAAAGAAAAATATATTTGTAACCCGATAAACGAACAAGTGTACGTTAGCTCTATAAGAAAACACACAAAGACACGAAGGAAGCGTTAAAGGGGGCGCGTGAGCGTTTTATAAAAACCCTTCTCCTTCTGAGGATCCGAAAGATCGTAGGATCACCCTCCTTATACCGGTCTCTTATAGTTTGTAATCCAAAAGGCGTGAGGGAGCCATTTCACAAGTGACACAAATAATAAACGGATAGATTTTGTTGTTATTTAATTTTTTTTAGTATTTTAATATACTTTAGGAAAAGTATTTTATGGTTTTTACTAATAACAAAAACGAATAACTTCACGAGGAAGGAGTCTTTCAAAACACTAATCTTCAAACTGTTGAATAGCAGGAGCACTACCTAGCGATACGGTTAAGAACCCGAAACTGAGTGCTTCCCCAGTTTTGTCTGCTCGTTCTTACCCAAAAACGGACCCGTAATGCTCAAACCATGTCCAAGGTTCGATCAACACCATCACAATCCATTCCGAGAAACAAAGTTACTCCTATGATGAGAAAGCAAAAGAGAATGAGGAAGAAGAAAAGGAAAGCCCGGAAAATATCCATGTCAACCCTTCTACACAGCCCAATCCACCAATTGCATTCATCACAAAAAAAGTCCTTAAATTCAATTCATTCTTCGAATCGCTCAGATTGGTTCCTCAATCATCCGACACCGAGGTCGTTTACACAAAGGGGGACGATGGAGAAGTCATGTTTATTGAGTTAATTAGAAAGAATGACGACTCTAACAAAGAAGAACCTGATGAGGAAGAGAGTACAACAACCGAAGGGGTAGGAGCAGAATACTTTGATATATTCCCAACTAGGAGTGAACTCGCATACCACAAGTACCTCATGTGTAGCTGTAACGTTTCTCAATTTTAGGTCATTTTACGACTTATATTATTAGTCACTATTTATTTTAGTCCGATACGCGTTTACTTTTAATTTTACTTTTGAGCTAAATCGCGTAGACTAGAAATAACCATTTAATGTAAACGGTCATCAAATAAATTAAGGTTTACATCAACTGAGTAGTAAATAATTATTAAGAAGATAATTATGTACTTTGCGTATTTTATTTTTTTATTGGTTACGTAAAAGGGTTACGTTTCGCAATAAAATACATTTGGACATACCTCGGGAATACTTAGACTTACCTAGACTCAAACCAATACCCACTTTTACTACCTTAACACAAAAATAAATCAATTTTGTGTATATAAACCACAAGGGGCTTGGTTATACACATATGTACACATAAACTAACTAGAAATCTTCCTTATGATCCCTAAGTACATGTACAAGCTCTATGTAATTAAGAATAGTACTTAATGTTTCCTAGTAGCTAATACACAATGGGTAAAGACCTCTTTGGATCCCTCTTTGGCCTTGATACCCGCGGTTAGTGCATGTATATGCACAAAAATCTATGAGATTTCCATAATTTAGCTAAATCTTATACATTCACTTAGTAATTAAAGATTGTACTTAGTGGTTTGGCTAAAAACAATGTGTAATTAACTAGAAACCACTAAACCACCTAGATAGGGGCCGGTTTGGTTTGTTTGAGACTAAGAGACATGTAACTAAGTATTTGGCCTATAAATACTCACTTAGTCTCACCATTTAACACTCTTACAACACACTCTCACTCAAACA